>CM077450.1:7138031-7395531 GCA_039654765.1 Mylopharyngodon piceus
ATCATCAATGTTGAAAACAGTTGTGCCACTTAATATTTTTTGTGAAAACCGTGATGCAGTTTTTTTTCAGGATTCTTTGATGAATAGATAGTTCAAATGAACAGCATTTATTTGAAATTAAAATCTTTTTGAAAAGTCTTCACTATCACTTTTAAATGTGCAGCAAAATATAAAAAAAACTTACTGACCTCAAACCTTTGAATGGTAGTACATATCATTGTATTACTTTGACAGCCTTAAAAAACAGAAAAATTAGAAAATCCAATTTGAAAACCCTAGATGTAAAGCATATTTGTAATATAAATTGTCCCACCCACTTGTCTGTTACAGAAGCGCTTCCTTGCAAAAATCCTCTAACATATGTGATGGGAAGCTTCAATTCCTTTATCTCCATACTGCTGACACCAGGGCTATTTACACCACCCAGTGCGTCTGAAATGGATGTCCTTTTGTACAAAGTCACTTCATTTTCCTTCCCCATTATTCTTGGTTCTGCCTGTGAATGTCCTATAATTGCCATAGTTGAAGTGCTAATGATAATGTTATAACTTGGATCAATTTGCTGTGGCAATTGGACCTTTTTAATTGAGTCGATTATCAAGCCTGTGTGTGTTGAAGCTTACAGAGCCAGTGCCAGAAGGAGCGCACCCCAGGTCGTGCGTATGTGTGTGTAATGTGGGGTTTAAGTGCCCCGGGCCGCAGATAAGGGTTCGGGGCAGAGATGGAGGAGAAGACGACGAGACGAGGGCAGATCATAGAGCCTTCACTGTAACATTCACAGACACTCACCACATCTGAAGTTAATCCAATCATGAAGAGATGCCTTACTTTCATCAGCCTCAGACACACTAGCATGAGGTCAAGAGCAGCTTGTATTAGCACAATGATGTCAGCGAGAAATGGTGTAGATAATTGACTTTCAGTTCCTTTCAGAAGAAACCCTGACAGCCAGTCGGCCTTATGCAAAACAAAAACGATTGCCAAACGTGTGCTTAACGACGTCCAAACTCATGGGATGTCGGCTCCTATTCCTCAGTCGGTCTCTGTCTGGAGCAATGGACAGCCTTGTTGAATTATCTCAAACGGAGCAGGAATGCCAACATGTCTCTATGGTGAAGTATGTTTGAAGACTCGATGAAGACTCAGAGGAAGCATGACTGCAGGTCTTTGTCATGTCATGCTCGCACTTGCGCGACGAGTTCCTGCTTTGGAGCGATCGCCTGCTGATTTGATCAGCTTGATTACCAGCTAGAAATAGCTGCAGGAAGTTTTCTATTTTTTTTTTATGAATTATCCACGATCATATCCATCATGCTAGCTTTGTGTGCTTTTGTTAAAGCTGAAGTGTATGATTTTTTTTTTAAGATTCACTCCAGCTTAAAGGGATAGTTCACCCAAAAATGAAAATTCTGTCATCATTTACTCACCCTCATTTTGTTCCAAACCTGTACAAGTTTCTTTGATCTGTTGAACACAAAAGAAGATATTTTGAAGAATGTTGGTGACCCAAAATTGTTTGACTTCCATAGTATTTTTTTTCATACTATGGAAGTCAAAGACCCAAAACGGTTTGGTTACAAACATTCTTCAAAATATATTATTTTGTGTTTCACACATGAAAGAAACTCATACATGTTGCGGGTGAGTAAATGATGACAAAATTTTCATTTTTGGGTGAACTATTCCTTTAATGTGCAGATTCTATGAACCCCGCACATGACATGCAGGGGGAAAAACAAGAAATCGTGGCCATGAATAAAGAATTTGTTCCCTCGTTTTAGGTAAATCATGACCATGTTTTTGCTAATTCATTCCCTAATTCGTGGATACAATTTAACTCATTTAAAACGAGGGAACAATTTAGAAAAACGTAGCCAAGATGTAAATAAAGCAAAGGAATAAATTAATGAAATGTGACCACATGTTAATAAAGGTGTGGTCACATTAGCGAAATTTTTCATAGAAAAAAAAGGTCCACTTTATGTTGTCAATAGTGTAGTGATAGCATATATGAAGCACAGCTCACATAGAAGTCACTTTTAAACAGCTTTCTGTTGGGAAATCTTTCACGTGAAATTCTAAATCAGATGGATTTCTATTAAAATGACTGAATTTTTGGAGTCTCCTCATATCCTGATAGCAATTACTATGTTAAACGGTCTAAATGTATTTTTAATAAATATGTATCATCTGTTGAAGGCTTAGGACCATGAAATTTTCATCCAGTCTTTATATTCGGTCTGACTGTAATAATGTGACGTCCTACCTGCCTGTCAACGTGTTTTTACATACCCTCGCTCACCCTGTTCGCATAGACATCATACGTCATCAGCGCATTTCATTCTATGCAGAGTTTATACAGACAGACTTCAGTCACAGAGCACCACAAACAAACAGCAGCCACCTTTTACAGTTCCTACCGAATCAAAACAAGGAGCTTATGCTGATTTCACGCTATAACTACAGTAGTTACGTTCTAACCGGAGCTGTTCAGTCAGACGCAGAATTATGCGTATCCATGTCAACAGTATCAACACCGAAATGAATCTGCAGCAGTCAGGTACAAGCTCTCTAAGTTGTTTACGTTCATTATTATTGTAATGTTATGTGCTTTGAGACATGAGGTAGTTTAACGCCGTCTCTTGTGATGCTTTGCCAAGAGGAGCTGTGTGTGTGCCTTCATGTGTTTTGGAGGAGGCGTGGCTTTGTACAGCGATTTGCAGGGAGGGTGGGATTGTATGCTTTCAATGCTAGCAGGCTAACATTAGCATTTCTCAGATCACCTACTGCACCTTTAAGGTGTTCAGTCATGGAAACCTGGCCACAATATCTAGTATGTGAGAATCAGTTTTAAATATGCCTTTTTTTTTAGATTAATTGTCCAAAAAAAAGTGTACTGTGACTCTGAACTGAAGCAGCTCTATAGCTGGAGAAAGCTTTCTGTTAGCATAAATGCTAATCATCCATGTGAACCAGTAAAACCTTGAAAAAACAGCCCAACTGTGTAAATAGTGTAAATGTGGGGCAAAACTATCTGTTTGTTCTACCAATGGCAGAAAGAGGAGGTGTTTGGGCAATCTTTTTTGGAAAAAGTCATTATATTTAGAGTTATGTTTAGTGACACTAGTAGTGCTATTTGAATATTAATATTAATGTAAGAAAAACTAGAAACCATGAGAAAATGCGTTCAATGACTCGTGGCACAAATGTTATGATTTACTAGAGGATTACTAAGTTACATTTGTTACACACATACAGTGACTTGTGAAAGGCAGTGCTCTGAAATAAATCTTTTATGGCCTATTTGGAGCACATGAGTGAAAATATTCTTCAAAGGGACACTTTCAGGACTTTTTTTTTCTATTTCGCCATTCATATCCACAACGAAAAGGCCTTTGTAAGGATACTGGATTCCGCCTAATGTTCCATGAAGACCATGGTGAATTTATATTGATGGGACTGTTGACTCTGAACTCCATCGGCATGATTTTTTCATAAGCCATGGGGAACAAGAAGTCAGTCAGCTGACAGGTGTTAACACCGAGAATAGCGCTGTGAATAAGAAATGGGACACGCATAAGAACGCGGCTGGCTTTTCTCTCTCTGAACGCCCTCAGAACTTGTGTTTTTCTGCACGCACTGTTAAGAGTATAGCTAGAGGTTTTACTGGGACTTTGTAAACACCACAATGCATGTCAAATGGGATGAGTCTTGATAGCTGTAAAACACAGGACCGTTCCTGGCTTATTATCTTTTAGTCGAGCTCCGGAGTGTCGTGCGTATGCGTTCCTGCACGTCAGCACAGCCGAGGCCGCTTGGGAGAGCATTGATTATTTCGCCATGAGCAGAGGAGAGAGAGAGAGAAAGAGAGAGGTGTGATTTTTCTTTTGTACTCCTTGAAAGAATCAAGAAAAATAAATATTTGCGCGCACATGTCAGAGGGGGGCAAATACAGTATGTGTTTATGAGGGTTAGTGTCACAGCAGCGCTCCTCTGAGGAACAGTCTGCCAACCCGAGGCTGAGCCGCATTCTCACTAGTCAACTTTACTGCCTTCATTTGGGCTGACGAATGGCTGGCTGACTTATCAGCTCCTCGGCCTGCCGGCTGTAGTGAGTCCCAAGAGCTCCAAAGGACCCGCTGCCTCTGGCCTGATACATCCGCCTCGCACTTCGTTTTCTCTGGCTGCAGCGACAGGAAAGGGGGAGGCCAGCGCTTGTGAGGACGACTTCAAGAGTCGGGCTTCCTGCAGCTGTTCTGTCGTTCAGCGCCTACCCATGGGCTCTTGCTTTGCTCAGCAAACATACATCAGACAGATATTAGAGTAATCCAAAGGTAATACATTACCCGGTGTGCCAGGGGGACTCTCTGCCGGTAATGGATGCCTGTGCCGCACATCCCCTCTGTCAGCCGCTCCACGACTCCACAAAATTCCACCACTAAACCTTTTTGCTTATGTCATTACCTGAATTTATTTGGAAGTAATGCAGCCGGTATTTTATTCTTAATCACACTGCCCAAAGGATTGAGACATATTTTCGAAAGGAAAATACAGCTTGCATGCTCTTATGAAAGCAATATATTACCTGAGCACTTAACAACCCAGAGAGAGGAAATAAAACTAGCCGCACGATTCTTGTAGTATGTTTATAAGACTATATTACTATCTCGCCGCAGCCCCCTGTGGGCCCGAGGCTGTGCGTTATGGCAAGTGCTCCATCTGCAGTTGCATATTTTACCCTCAGGTTATTACAATTCAGATTTGTTTGCACCTAATTTACCGTTTATTGTGTTTTATGGTTCACTCTCTATAAAACGCTCTTAAACATGCTCTGAGGACTAGTTCGTCTCTCGCTCAGAGAGGTGTTATCAGATGAAAGTTGCAAATTGGGTTGCATGTGTGCGAGGGGCTAACGTTGTTTTCTGTACGGCAGGCAAATAAGGGGACAGCAAACTTCGAGTCGGGATTCGTAGTCAGCTGCAGACTCCAAAAGGAAGATGATTGCTCTGAAAGGCCCCCCTGACATCTCCACATATGGGAGGCCATATGTTTGCTTGATAGACAAGCAAGGGCGAGCGCAGCACAGCAAAGCAAAGCACAAACAAGTTCTTGGCACTTGGAGCACTCCGCCTCTGAACAAAAGGAAACACAACAACAACAGATTCGCAAGTATGCTTAGCATAGAGCTTAAGGGGGTGGGTTCATATCCGCAGCCAAAGTCTACTAGATCAAAATAGACAGCGGAGAAAATGACACGCTTATTAAAGAGACACACACACTGTGTGTATCTCATTAGTAATCATAGATATTTGGAAGTAAAATGTGCTTCTGAAAAAATGTAAATTCTTACAGTTAGCCTAACGGTTAAGATGCTAACGGACTTTTTCGAAGACACTAAACCATTTCTATAAAGTAAATATTCAACGGAAGCGAGTCATTTACATGAAAGAAAGTGTCAGGAATATTTGTATGTACTATTTGTGTAATTTTAGGGACTAAACTTACCTGAAAGTAGTGAAAACAACAGTGAGACACGGAGATCGCTGCTTGTCAGTTGAGAGGTGCCGCGCCGTTTCCATGGCAACTTCCTCCGACTCAGTCAAGCAAAGAACTCGAATGATCACGCGCACGCTCAATACAACACGTAGAAGTCACGCAGAATTTACATAAAAGTAGAATTTAAACATTATATTACATACTGATGGAGTGAATTATTTGATAATCAGATAAAATGTCCTGAATCTTGATAAATGATTAAGTGGATAGGCCTGTGCTACATCAAACTGTAAATGGAATAAGATGTAAAACGTTTTAAGTCGGTTTAATATAATATAATATAATATAATATAATATAATATAATATAATATAATATAGCTTTAGAAATGGTAAATGTGGAAGATTGTAGAAATGAAACTGCCAAAAAAAAAAAAAAAAAAAAAGACTGACGCGCGTTTTGGGCTATTTGGACCAAACCAGACGGACCAAACAATGCCCAATTTTCAACGTCTATTTTTGGGCTAAATTTGGACCAAATCAGACGGACCTAACAAAGCCCAATTTTCAACGTCTATTTTTGGGCTAAATTTGGACCAAATCAGACGGACCTAACAAAGCCCAATTTTCAACGTCTATTTTTGGGCTAAATGAAGGCCATGACGGGCCGACTTGATTTAGCCCAAAAAACAACGTCGAAATGACGTCTTGTGCTGGGTGGGAATAGCTGAAATAAGAAGCGGTAAGGTTTATGGGAGGGGTGGTTTAGGGGCTCAAAACAATTTTAAATACATTTAAAATAGAATATAAAATACACTACCATTCAAAAGTTGATTTTTAAAAAGAAATTAATACTTTTATTCAGTAAGGATGTAGTGGCTATCAGTTAAAAATAGCCACTACTCTTAAAAAAGAGTTCACCCAAAAATATTTTAAAGAAGATATTTTAAAGAATGTCAGTAACCAAACAGTTGGTGGGCCCCATTGACTTCCATAGTATTTTTTATTTTTTTTTATTTATTTATTTTTTTTTCCCATACTATGGAAGTCAGTGGAGTCCATCAACTGTTTGTTTACCCATATTCTTAAAAATATCTTCTTTTATGTTCAGCAGAAGAAAGAAATTCATACAGGTTTGGAACAACTATCAGTGGCAAGTTCCCACTTTTTACATTGCAGCTTATGAGTGTGTTTAAGTGTAGATGTCCATGTTTGACATTTATCATGGTCCTGTTGTCCAAAAACAAAAACTGGGTCGAAAATAGACAGTGTGTAAATAGACAGCTGGATCACTAACATCTATCCAAAACCTCAGCACTTGTACAGGCTGTAGAGAGCCATTCTGTTGTTTCCTGCTCCATATGGGTGGGGGGTGGGGGGGATGTGTTGGTTTCCTCTCTTTCCCATGTTAGTTCTCCTCAGAGCTGAGTAGAGTCTGTGAGACTGACAGCCCTGCTGATGAGATGATGGCATCAGAAAGCATCGTCTGACAGCTTCTTCTTGACAGGCTTCCTGTCTGAATTTGTGGCGGCTCCCAGTTCTCCTTCTCTCAGCCCTGCAGAAGGAAAAGACATCCCTGGACGAGAGGCAAGGTGAGGCTGTCACTACCTGACAAGTGTTTGGTCATGATGAGCAGGAAATCGTAATTGTTCACAGCATTATTTATGGCACATGAGCATTTAAAGGTATTGTATGCTGTATTTTAAGTTAGGTCAACTTGAAGCACTGTGTTGATTATCTAAATAAATTATGTCCAGTTTTCTAGCAGTGTAAAAAATGATGAAAGAGACACCCTAAATCATTTCCTGGTGTACTTAGTGATTTTATAAAAGCATGGGTACGCCATGTGTACTGAGACAGGATGTTTGTTTTGAATTCGTTTTGAGTGAGGACTGTCAATTGGCATCTCAGTGCCATATGTTAAAATGACAGGCCCGGAGAGAACAAATACATCAATCATAACGCTGTCAGGACAGAAACACACTCCAAAGCAAATACTTTCTATTATACAGGTTGCAGCAAAACATCCACGAGTCTGCAGAAAAGCTTTAACGTCCATATTTCCAGGGTCCAGACGCAGGTTAGCTCATGCCACAGCGGAGTGCTTGGATTGTGCCTTTAAATCTCAAAGCATCAGCCCTGTTGCTATCTTGGACCACCAAAGCCATGTCTGAAATTTTGTCTTATCAATTCTTAAGCAAATATTTTTCATCTTAAATAAGAATTTATACCTCTTACCCATAAAATTATGAAACTATACATACATACATATACTATATCTTTTCACACTGAGGGATACAACTATTAAAAAAAAAAAAAAAAAAATCTCTGATACTTAAGAAGGCAACACAATGCATTAAGAGCCAGGGGGTGAAAACTTTTGAATGTAACGATTAGGGTAAATTGTATTTCTGTCTTCTGGGAAACTGAAGGGCAGTACTAAATGAAAAATATGATCTTAAAATAAAAAGACCCCCCAGCTCTTAATGCATTCATGCACAAGAAGGCAACACATTGAATTAAGAGCCGGGGGGTGTACATTTTTCTTGTTTTGCAAGTTTCCAAGCAAGAAATGTTTTGTTCAAAAAGACATACTTTAACTATACCATTCTTATGCTTTTAGCCCTCACAGCTGCATTTGACACCATTGATCATAATATTCTAATCTCTCGGTTGGTATCAAAGGCATTGCTCAAGAGTGGTTTAGGTCATATCTATCTGATAGAAAGTTTTCTGTCTGCCTTGGAGACTTTGTGTCCCCGTCGGCACCCCTTCCTTGTGGAGTCCCTCAGGGGTCTATTCTTGGCCCGTTGCTGTTTACCCTGTACATGCTTCTATTCTGTCTGCTTTTAAATCTAGTCTTAAAACATATTTTTATTCTTTGGCATTTAATTCAGTTTGAGAGCTGTGTGTTTTGTTTTGTCTTCTTTGTTGTTGATTCTGGATTCTATGATTCTGCAACAGTTCCTGCAGATTCACCAGGCTCCACCTTCACTCCAGCACAGCTAATTCACTCCCGAATATTAATCACCTGCACCTGTTTCCCATCTGCACCTCAATCAGCTTCTGCATTTAAGCACACACCTCAGTTGCATTCATTGTCTGGTCTCACTACGGATTAAGGACTCTCTATCAATGAAACTTTTACCTGTGATACTTCCCTCCGGCGACTCTAATCCCTGTTCCCCGTGATTCTCCCCTGTCTTTTCTGAGGATCTCTGCTCCATCTTCTCATCTCCATCGTCACCATTCACTCACCTACTCACCTGGACTTCACTTACCTGCAGCAACTGAGGTGTGTTCCTTCCAGGATTCAGCGTCACAATCTCTCACCATTCCTGTAAAGATAAGGTTAATTCATTCATTTTATTATTTCAACTTGCCAATTGCCATATTTACTCACCTGTTTGTCTTCACTCCTGTGCTGCATAAATAAACTGTTAAACAACATCTGTGTTTCTCTTCTCTAAGTATCAAAGAAGAGTACGGTTACACTAACATTCCACACTTTGTTCTTTCATTTAAATCGGTATATAATTTTGTTATTTGAACTGTATTTCTTCTTGTTGGAATTTTTAGCATGAACATCATACTTTAAAAATTGCACAAAATAGTGCATAAATGCGTGAACTGGGATGCAGTTTTTGTATTACAGCTGGGTAAACAATGCGTTTATTTTTGCAATTAATATTGGCTAAAAATGACGTAATAAATTCAGCATCCGTTTTTCACTCCCTGAGGTTTTTCCTCACTTCCTGTGGTTATCGTTATATTCTCAAATAAGAGACTGTACATAGCTGAAACATTTGATATGGCGGCTCTAACAAAGTAAGTTCCGCCTTCTAAATTAAAGAGGCAGTTGCCAGTCTGTATTTGAAACTTAAACTCAGCATCTGAGCTACACTGTACATGCACATTGTGCATTGGCTGGATCAACCCCAACTATGCAGTATGTAGTGTTATTTGAGCATAGTGTGCCCTTCAAGTGGAGTCGGAAATATAGTAATTAAAAGTTATCAGCACATGACCAAGCGAAGTTGTAATTACAAGTGGGGGAAACTCTGACTTCTAGATGATATACGAGTTGTCACATTGGAAAGAGTGTGACGATCTGAAACATGGCAGAAGCACTGTTCCACAGTTAACATAATATATAATCTATATAAAGCCAAACATAAAATCTACATGTAGGTAAGTATGGTGTCCCATACTCAGAATTTGTGCTCTGCAGTTCACCCATCCAACACAGCAGTGAGTATTGAACACACACCTGGAGCAGTGGGCAGCCATTTTTTGCTTTGGAGCCCGGGGAGCGATTGGGGGTTAGGTGCCTTGCTCAAGGGCACCTCAGTTGTGGGTAATGAGAGTCTACATTTCCTGCTGGTACTGAGACTCAAACCCATGACCTTTGGGATACAAGTCTTACTCCCTAACCATTAGGCCATAACTGCCCATGTAACAACTTTTAGTTGTGATACCATGTACAATAAAGTGATAGAAATAAATATTTTTCTTCATTTTGAATTTAAATGTAGCTATTTAGTTTTACTTTTCACAATATAATTCTTTTGTTTAGGCTGCTTCTGTGTTATTATTCTGACTTGAATACGTGACATAACGTAGGTTCGACTCTGAGGTACAAGATTCCCAGTTGCACTTGAAGGCAGCATAAGCATTAAGCAACAGTGTTTATGAAACCATTCACTTCAGATTTTGCTAATTTAAAATGTTAATATAATGTGACTCGAAGTGTTTGAAATTTAGGTAGGCCAATTTCCCCATTCAATTATACAGAAACTGTATTTGCATGACTGACAATAGCTGCCAGAGTGTGTTCCCAAGATGGTCGCCGAATGAAAGGATTTCTTTAAAGTAAGCAAACAAACAAACAAAAAAAAATAAAAAAACAATTGACCAGACATCTTATTCAAACAGGAGAGCAGATGACACAGACAGGGAAACCATATGGAGTTATCTCTCGTAAGGCAAAGCAACACTAATTGTAACATCAATTGTTATTGGTTTATGGAGTTATGTTTATTGAAATGAAAACCATGTTCTCTAATTTTTAATATTTTAATTCTTAAAAATGATTCAAATATTTTGGTAAATTGCTATAATTAGTATTTTTATCGTCAATTTAAAAAAAAGAAAAAAATTCATTTAACAAAGGTATTGGCAATAAAAGTATTGATGGTACTTTGTAAAAAAAAATGACATTAAACATTTTAAATATACTTTATGTTGATACATTAATTTGGGGATTCAATAAATGTTTCAGTAGATTTGATTACAAATGGTATTGTAATGTGATGTTACTTGTGATTAATCAGCATGATTAATCAGTTTTTTAATTGATTCACAGCCCTGCTAGGAATGAATCATCAAAAATTAACACAGTGGGTGAAAAGAAAAAAATCTAGAACGTATACCATCTTTAATGGTTTGTAGCTTCTTCATTTCAGGGGGGAATTATGTTTTTAATTAAAACTTTTATATGCCTCTAAATGAACCTTGTTGATAGGGATTGTAAACATTTCATTAATTACTTTGCTCTAATAAAATCAGTCTTATAAATAACTGATAAATTTACCCGCATGTGACAATGGGAGGTGCTGGCATTCACAGACAGCAGAAGCCATGCTTTGTTCACTCTGTTGATCTTAGACTCGCTAATCTTCAAGGCAATTTATAGCAGAGATTGCAGCTATGCATCATTTTACAGTTGTGCATTATACATAGAATTATTCAAATACATGAGAGCATGTCATTATTCACCATCTTTGGGGAGTTCTGCCATGGGGAGGAGGCTCAGAATTGAAAACATGTAACCTGGCCCAGACCTGCTTATATATTCTAATACAGAGCTCTGAATTTCTCTGATTGTTGTGAGGTTTCATCATCTACATCTTCTGGAAAACCTTCTGAACACCCCACCTCCTGGATGCCAGCCCCCCAGTCACATCGCTTAGCACAGTTCTCACATTTGATATCAAATCTTAAGAAAGGATAAATAGGGTCTTTCCATTTTTGCCCTTCTCAGCACATTAATTAAAGCTAAAAAGACAAGTGTTGTGTGTGTGTGTGTGTGTGTGTGTGTGTGTATAACCCTAGGCCTGTTTGCCGAGAAAAGGACCATGTCAGCTCACATATAGCATTTGAGTTCACTCAGGTTGGACTTATGAAATATTATGTCTTTCACTTCCAAAAAGAGAAAAATCACTTTCATTACTCATCACCTCATCCGCCAAGTTGACAACCTTCCCAAAACGCCAACATTCTTAAGGGAATTACGCCAAGGCTAAATTCGTTTATAATTTGGGCTCTCATATAAAGACTATTTATGCTTTAAGATATATAGGGTTGTTAATGTCTTTCATCAAGCTGCCAAATCTGGATTTAAACCATCAAACAATACCAAATTTTCGAATCACTCATTGAGTCAATGTATCGATTTACACGGAGAGTGTTAGTCATCTGAGAGCCACATGCAGCTATCATCCAAGAGTTATTGCAGGCAGCTGAAGCCTCAGATTTAGCACCTCCCCGTCCGCTTCTTTCAGTGAAACTCTCAGTGTTTGCAGGCCTTTGAAGACCGCGTCGGTCCCCCAACTCAATTCAAGTGCTCTATATTTCATCCAGAATGACAATTCTCACTGTACAAAGTCCAATGCAGACTGACGACAGGATGCTGGAAAGTGATGGAGACACAAGGGAAATATCACATTTCTCTTTAGCCTCCGGAGCGATGGTCTCTTAATATAGCTAATGAGAAAGGGGTGCTATGAGTCCTCATGAAGCAGTAATTGTCAGGCCTTCTCTTTAGAAGAACAGCTGTGTGTGTGTGTGTTTGGGATATTAAAGTGCCGTAACCTTCTGCCTTCCTGCCCTCTGGGTTGACACTTTTACTTGATTACGGAGGAATCATTAAGCCCGTCTGGTTTTAAGTGCAGCAAAATGGCGTGAAAACTATCCCAGGTTTGCAAGTTGTTGGAAATAGCATAGTTTCGAGAGCCGCAAATGAATGATGTAATGATTTGTTTGTCTCTTAAAGTTAACTTCATGGATTCAAGAATATGCAGTTTTTAGAAGCACTGTGTGTTTTTTCTTTCATCTAGGGTTTCATCATAACATGTTGACAAATGGTCCATTAGTTTAGGGAGTGATGATGAGTAATAATTATGACCTATTGAGGAAATACAATATCCTGGAAATTACTATAAATGATCCAACAACTTCTTCATGAGAAATCAGATCTTATGTGATCTTTTGAGATAAAAGAGTTCATTGTACTGTGAAAACAGCTTTTCTGGAACTCAAAACTTCCTCCCCAAAAGAATCATTCATTGAAACTAATGCCTATTTTACGCCACATGCACAAGCCCCATGTCAGTGAAGTAGCAGCTTACAGTTACTACATTACAAAATTACTATGTAATTTATAAAATGACTTGTTGGAATGCGCCATTGAAAATGATCACTCTTAAAGGGTTAGTTCACCCAAAAATGAAATTTCTGTCATTAATTACTCACCCTCATGTCGTTCCACACCCATAAGACCTTTGTTCATCTTCGGTACACAAATGAAGATATTTTTGATGAAATCTGAGGGTTTCTGAACCACACATGAACCGCAACGTTAGTGCACCTTTTGAGGTTCGGAAACGTAGTAAAGCCATTGTTAAAATAGTCCACGTGACTACAGTGGTTCAACCTTAATGTTCTGAAGCAACAAGAATACTTTTTGTGTGCTAAACGAAACAAAAATAACGACTTTATTCTGACAGGGAAGAGAAAAAATTATTGAATAAAGCTGTTATTTTTTTGTTTTTGCGCACAAAAAGTATTCTCGTCACTTCATAACATTAAGGAAGTGTCTTTAGTGTCTTTAATACCTTTCTGGACCTTAAAAGGTGCTATGATGTTGTTGCCTATGTGTGGTTCAGAAGCCCTCAGATTTCATCAAAAATATCTTAATTTGTGTTCCGAAGATGAACGAAGGTCTTGGGTTTGGGACGACATGAGGGTGAGTAATTAATGACAGAAATTTCATTTTTGGGTGAACTAACCCTTTAAAAATAAAGGTTCTTTATGGTTCACATGGAACCATCAATGGTAATAAACATCCACCTTTCCATTGCACAAAAGGTTCTTTATAGTGGAAAAGGTTCTTTAGATTATTAAAATGTTCTTCACACTAATAAGAAAATGGTTCTTTTAAGAACTATTCACTGAAAGGTTCTTTATGGAACCAAAAATGGTTCTTCTATGGTATCACTGCAAAAAATCCCTTTTGGAACCTTTATTTTTAAGAGTGTACAAATTTCATTGTCTATTTACATGAGGAACAGTTACATTCCAAACTGCAAAAATGTAAAGATGGTGGAGAATGTGGTAAAAAAGAAAAAGAAAGGCTTTTAAAAAAATAATTTCATTAACAGCAGATCTCAAAAAGTACTACACCATAAAAAAGAATTGTTGGTTTAACTTAAAGTAAGTAACCTGGTCGCCTTAAAATTGAGTTCATTGAAATTAAAATTTTGAGTTAATACAATGAAGGCGATTAGTTTAATCAACAGAAACTCAAAATATTATGTTATCTGAACCACATTAATTATCTAAGTTGATTTGACAAAAGAAAAAATGTTGTGATAACAAATCATGAAAATAATTTTTTACATTGTAATAAAAATAAATAAAAAGTATGAGCCTTCAATCGTAAATAATGGATTGGTTGTAAGTTCTTCGGTAGAAGTAAAGGCTTCTTCCTCATTGCTTGTGTCTGAGACATATGAGTTGACAGTAATACAATGAAGGACACAATATCGGAAATATGAGCTGTCTTTCATTTTAGACATCTGATGGACATGCTTAAAAGTTTGCCGAGTCAAATGGAATAAAAATGGAATCACTTCATTATCACTCTCATGGAAGTCTGAAACAGCTAGAAAATGCAACTGAGTAAAACTTTAGTAGGTAATAATTCATTGTTATTTTGCATAGCGTATCTGTACAGCAGATCATATTTAGATTTTCTGAATCTTTTCTGAAGATAATTTAGAGCTTCACGAGTGCATCTTTTGGAGAAATCGGTTTTATTGCCCTTAGTAGTCATTACAGGAAAAACAAAAGCTCTCAAGGCTTAATTTACTAATTATTAAAACATGATTACATTTGTTTTATCACCATTAGCAATGTGGCTCAAAATCAGTTTGTGTTAGGTCAGTAACTCCTCCCAAATTGGACTGAGAAATTGAGAAAACATTAATTTAAATCATTGTGATGTGCCCAGATTCTATTTTCCAATTTAGCTAATAAAGTGCATAAATGATTCATGGCAGACACATACATAATTCATAATTAGATTACCACTTGATGGAGTGGAAGTTATTAATTGTGAAGATACATGTGCGGCCGCTAATTCTTGAATTCATTTGTGTAGTTTTCTTTATTGGCACAATGCTCCGTGAGCTGTGCTGCACTGCTGCGTCTGATTACCAGGCAGCATTAACACATTGTTACAGCAAATTATCTCTTTCCTGGGACAGGCCAGACATTAGTGATGGCTGCAATATGCATTTGCCTTTAAAACTTAAGGGGGTGATTTAATTTATTGAAAGTGTCAGATGGCCCCAGTAAGTAATTATTTCAAACACCCTGAAGATGGCAGCTAATATATTCCAGCACTGTAGGGAACGCATTGTGACTAAGCTGTCCTCTCTTCTGTCCATCCGAATAAACTGTCCTCATACAATCTGAGCTCTGCAAACCATATGGAGCTGTACGCCAGAGAGATTATTCAAAAGGCATGAGTATGTGCTAGTGTAAACCTCTTTAAGTCAAGTAGCATTGTCTTAAAGGGTTAGTTCACCCAAAAATGAAATTTCTGTTAAGTACTCACCCTCATGTCATTTCAAACCCGTAAGACCTTCGTTCATCTTCGGAACACAAATTGAGGTATTTTTGATGAAATCCAAGAGTCAGCGTTCTGAAATTTTTGAGGCCTTCGTGATGTTAAATTGCAAAGATCTTGAGTTTTCGTTGAAAGGCGTGTTTGTGGCGGCCTGACAAAGTCTGATGTTTCGCCATGAAACAGGAAGCTTTTGTAAGTCAGGAATACAATGTCCGATCTGCCCCAAACTTCACATGTGTGATAAGAGTCCTGGCCTGAAGACAACTACATGCAAATATTCAGTTAGCCACCTGTTGGCAACAGGAAATGGCATGCTTTACACTGTAATTCACTCCCTGAAACACATTTATATATGCAATGAAGTACCAAACATGCTAGAAACACGTTAAATCATGCAACACTTGGCTAAGTGCTAATGTATGCGATTAACACCACGA
The DNA here is from genome assembly GCA_039654765.1 of Mylopharyngodon piceus. Classification (NCBI taxonomy): domain Eukaryota; kingdom Metazoa; phylum Chordata; class Actinopteri; order Cypriniformes; family Xenocyprididae; genus Mylopharyngodon; species Mylopharyngodon piceus. The sequence goes on from CM077450.1 coordinate 7,153,876, forward strand.
AACAGGAAGTTGTTGTAACTCAGGCATACAATGTCTGATCTACTCCAAACTTCACGTTTTATTAGAGTCCTGGCCTGAAGATATCTACATGACAATATTCAGTTATATGCAGTTGAGTGCTAAACATGCTACAAACATTCTAATACATGCTAGCAACACATAGCTCAGTGCTAAAACATGCTATTATCGTCATGAAACAGGAAGTTGTTGTAACTCAAGCATACAATGTCCAATCTGCCTCAAACTTCACATGTTTGATAAGTGCCCTGGCCGGAAGACATCTACATGCCAAAATTTTGTTATATTCATAGTGCCACCAGCTGGTAGCAGGAAGTGTGTCAAATACAAATGACTGACATAGTCATCCTATATTTATATACTTAAATGCATATTGCCCACCGTGCTCTGTTTTCCTAAAGCCACCAGGTGGCGGTGGCACGGGTGCGAGGGCCCTTTCATCGCTGCTTGCAGCTTTAATTGGATATGTAATTTTACATATGGACTAGTTGGACATTTGCAAACGTTCTCAATGCTTTCATCCACTGCAGGACGCTATATGATGAGCATTGCTTAGTGTTTAAAAATAGTGATGTTAATGTTAAAGTTCACCCTAAAATTCATTTTTTTCCCACCAAACACAAAATTAAAATTTTTGAAGAATCTTCCCACTGTTCTTTTTCTAAAAAACATAGTTCAAAATGATTACATCTTTGAGTTCTCCAAAAAACATGAAACCATTGTTTGAGGAACAGACCAAAGTTTTGGTCATCATTCATTCAGCCCAAATTTTCTCAATCACACATATTTGAACACATGGCACATCATGTTCGGTTACGACACATGTGAGAATGGTATTGTGGCGTCATCAGATTATAATCCAAGATTTGAAATATATGGTGCGTTCAAGTTATGTCAGAAAGATTGTATTTCCAAGTGGAAAACTGGATTTTCTTTAAGCCCCAAGATTCAGAGTTAAAGATGTGTAACTTAGAAAACATAGTGGACACAATGGATGCAGAGTCTGTATTGACAATACATTTGTTCAAATAAATGAAATTAATTATTTTTTTAATTTACAAAAACTACCTAAGTTGCATGTACAGAATACAATAGGATTGTTACCACACCTTCATAATTTTTAAAAAATTAAAATTAAAACGCAAGAACACACCTGACATATTCTTTTTGTATATCACTTTGTAGAAGTCGAGTTTAAAAATCCTGCTGTATTTTTTTGTATAAAATACAAAAACTTAATATACGAAAATACGAACTTCCCAATAGAGCACAAAATGTACTTTTGTGGTGTTTTATGGTCATTTTTGGAGCTTAAAGTCCCCCTGTGGTGAAAATCAAGTTTTTGATGTTGTTTATGTCTATGTGGTGTTTTTAATATGCTTTAAGACAAACCATGTGCAAATTCATAAGTATTTTGCTGAGTATTTTCTCCTTAAACTGCAGTTTACCACAAACAGTCTCAAAAACGTGTGGTTTGAAATCGCTGGTGTTTCTGACGTCACAAACTACCTTGTAACCAATCACGTCAACTTGTGCTCGTCAACGAGTGGATCTCTGAAGTGGTGTGAGTGGGTGGAGACGGGGCTAATTTGCATATTCATATAACTGCATATACTAAATGAGGCAAGGGTGTACAGTTACATTCAAGCTATTGTAAGGCATGAAGAAATTTTTTTTCAAGGAAAATGTATTCTGGTGATCAAAGATGAGTTTTAAGGGATAAAATTATTGACTACAAGGGGACTTTAACAGATGTGATCACAACAAACTGTGATTGGAAAAGATCAGCATGTCTATTCTTCAAAAACTCATCTTTTGTCTTCCAATGAAAAATGAACAGCATACGGGTTAGGAACGACATGAACAACATTTTCATTTTGTCGTGAATTACTTCTTTGACATTTTCAGTTGATTTTATGAGGATTTTGCAGAAATGCGTTTGTGTTTTTATGAATTTGTGTATTGGTTTATCCCTGCTGCCAGTCAGGCATTTTCATTGCACACTGTCACCTTTATATCTGCACTTATGACACAGTAACATTCTGTCAGTCTTGTTGCATACTTCTCTTCAGCATAGTCTGGCTGCAGGCCGAACTTCATCTGGACAGCTGGAGACCATAATTCATGCGTCATCTCCATCTAACTCCCACAGATCTTTAATTAATCCAAGCTGTCTGACAGTTAAGTCACCCTGCTTTGCTTTACACGTGACATGAAATAGGCCTTCCTCACCTGTCAATAACATTAAAGTGTCTATTTCCGCCCGGCAAGCCTTGCTTGGAGAAGATAAACAGGGTTGGCTCTTTTAATGGGCCCAATAATAATGGCCCCTTTAACATTCATGAGAATCTCCTATTATCTATTGATTCAGTCGCACCCAGCATCTTGCTGACTTACGCCTCTTCCTAATTCCCATTACCGGGAACACTGTACCCTTATCAAGCCAAACAATACGGCAGTTGTCAGTGAGAGCAGAAAATATGAGGAAGCATCTGCTCGGTCCAGGAACTCATGACACTCCAGCGAAGAAAAAAACACACACAAGAGAGAGAGCCGCTTCAGCCTTCTCCTGTGGAAGTCCTCTCATTGACCTCCGGCTCCATGTGTGTGTGAACACTAAGGTAAATATGATGGTCGTGCAGATAAATCAGAAGACTGAATCCACCTCATCTCATGTGGGATGGGATGGGGTGGGGTTTCGAAGGTTGAGGGGACAAGGGAGGCCCAAAATAGAGGCTGGCTCCTTGCCTATAAACCTGTCTGTGAGATATGTCTCTCGCCATGATGGCATCCGATTCTTTTTCCCCTACTTCAATACCGACTGCTATCTCCTTCCTCCTGCTATGTCTTTGTGCTCTTTAAGACAAAGGGTAATAAAGCTATAAATTGTGTGTCCTGCAGAAGGTATAGACATTCTGTCTCAGTACTGCTGTTAGAACTGCCATAAAGCACCCTCAAAGTCATAGATAAAGATTTAGAGTTATTTAACATCCTCCTCCAGCACTAAATCAGAGTGATAAGAGAATTAAGTGATGGCCATAGGTTCTTTGTCCTTAGTCTATTGATTTTTTACCTCCAGAAGGATCCAGTATGTTATAATTATTGAGCTTTGGATTTGATTCAGGTGTATAGAGCGGAGAGGGCGACTTCTTCGATTTTAACAGGGCTAAATGAAAAAGCACCTAATTTTTCCATTTGCAAATGTGCTTTAAGTGACCCTTCAGGTTTAGATGTGCAGTATTATTTTTACTATAACAAGTGGTTTGTTTGGAGCTCTGCTGTGAGAATGGCTTCATCCTATCTCAAACTAATTTAAAGACGCAAATTCAACTATTGTCCACAAGATATAGAGATTATGTTACCCAAAACTTTTCAATTCCAAGAGGCTTTTCAAGTCATAAGAGTAAATTGGGGGGAAAAAAATGAATTGGAATATATATATATATATATATATATATATATATATAAAGTAAAACATTTACTTATATCAAGTCAGTAAGATTCTTTTATTCAGCAAGAATGCATGAAATTGATCAAAAGTGACTATAAAGACAAAATATCTCTATTTCAAATAAACGCTGTTCTTTTGAACTTTCTATTCATCAAACAATTATGAAAAAATGTATCGGTTTTCCCCTAAGCAGCAACGCTGATAATAATAAGAAATGTTTCTTGAGCAGCAAATCACCATATTAGAATGATTTCTGAAGGATCATGTGACCCTGAAGAATGATGCTGAAAATCCAGCTTTACCATCACAGGAATAAATGACATTTTAAAGTATATTAAAATAGAAAAAGTTATTTTAAATTGTAATAATATTTCACAATATGACTGTTTATTAAATACAACCTGTGCATAAGACACTTCTTTCAAAAATATTAAAATTTTTTACAGAGCTTATGTATATATAAATCTTATTTAAAAAATAATTAGTTCCAAGTTTGGTTGAAAATGGACAAACCCAGTGACTGCTGGGCAGTTTTATTTAACCCAACTATTTTTAAAAAATTACTATATGGCTCTCTTAAAGGGTTAGTTCACCCAAAAATTAAATTTCTGCCATTAAGTACTCACCCTCGTGTCGTTCCACACCCGTAAGACCTTCGTTCATCTTCAGAACACAAATTAAGATATTTTTGATAAAATCCGATGGCTCAGTGAGGCCTACATTGACAGCAAGATAATTAACACTTTCAGATGCCCAGAAAGCTACTAAAGACATATTTAAAACAGTTCATGTGACTACAGTGGTTCAACCTTAATGTTATGAAGCGACGAGAATATTTTTATGTGCCAAAAAACAAAATAACTACTTTATTTAACAATATCTAGTGATTTCAAAACATTGCTTCATGAAGCTTCAAAGCTTTACGAATCTTTTGTTTCGAATCAGTGGTTCGGAGCGTGTATCAAACTGCCAAAGTCACATCCCCCAGTGGTGAACCATTGAAATTTCGAAACACTTATGATGTGACGAAGCCTCGTTTACTGAAATCACATGACTTTGGCAGTTTGATACACGCTCCGAACCACTGATTCGAAACAAAAGATTCGTAAAGCTTTGAAGCTTCATGCAGCAGTGTTTTGAAATCGCCCATCACTAGTGTTGAATAAAGTCTTTTTTTTTTTTTTTTTTGGCGCACAAAAGTATTCTCGTTGCTTCATAACATTAAGGTTGATCCACTGTAGTCACATGAACTGTATTAAATATGTCTTTAGTAGCTTTCTGGGCATCTGAAAGTGTTAATTATCTTGCTGTCAATGGAGGCCTCACTGAGCCATCGGATTTTATCAAAAATATCTTAATTTGTGTTCTGAAGATGAACGAAGGTCTTACGGGTGTAGAATGACACGAGGGTGAGTAATTAATGACAGAATTTTCATTTTTGGGTGAACTAACCCTTTAAAATGAACCCAAAATAGGTTGGAAATTAAAATCAGACACATAATTACTAGAAGCAACGATAATAATCAAAAGGTGAACATTTATTAATAAGCAATTTAATATTTTTGTTTAATTACTATTCATTAAACTTATTAATAAATGTTTATTTATTAAACATATTAATTAATGTTAATTTCCAACATACTTTGGTTTCATTTTAAGCAAGCAATACAGTAATTTTTAAACAATAGTTGAGTTAAATAAAACTACCCAGCAGGTTGGGCAAACATTTAACCCAACTGCTGGGTTAAAACAACCCAATCGCTTGTCCATTTTCAACCCGACTTGGGTTGTTTTTAACCCAGCATTTTTTAGTGTACCATATATTGATCTGAAAATACAGAGAAAATAGTTTAAAACAATGTACATAAATCGTCATGTGCATAAATGTCACATACAAAAGAAAGATAACTTTGCAGAATAAAAATAAATCATAAATAAGGAAGAGAAAGCCGAAAAGAAACACATGAGTCGAGTGTAGACATTCAGAGATTCGACATGTTGGGCATGTCTCAATAAGCACATACAGTAGGAGTGATTAAGTACACCAGAGGCCCTGCATTTCACATGCCTTTAATCTCCATAAACAAGCCCATTATATGTGATGGCTCATCAATACCAGTAGCACTGAAATAAATAGACACTAAAGAGTGATGTCATAAACGGAAGCCCATGCAGGCGCTCATTGACGGATTGAGGATAGCAGTCACGACGCTGACCTCAATCAGAATTAGTGCGCTGACAAACGGAGTGATCAGCAGCGGTCATAAACGCGCGACAGTAAATCACGCGTCACTTCGACTCCACGTCTCCCACACAGCTAGTTTATTGCGTCTACTGTCAAGTGGAGCTCATTGTCTTCAGGCAACAGGGTGCCCGTGTGTTTTCCTGGCTGCAGAATAAAGAGAAAGAGAACTCTGTTGTCTGGCATTTGGAACTGTCAGCGATGTGCCACTCACAAGAGTGTGTTCACCAGGGAGAGACTGCTATCCAACTGTCTTCATGTACCTGCTAATTCCTGTTTCTCCTGCTCGGCTGAGCAGGACTCCCATCACCGGCGGCCCCAGGCAGCTCCGATACTCAACCCCCACTTAATGCTTGACAGTTGGCTTCTTAACAAAGATGCCTGGAATATAATTAAATCATATTTACCTTTGATTCCGAGCCAGCTTTGTAATTAATTAATTCACCCAGGGTGTGTTTGAATTACATCGCTATGACAAGCCCGCCATACTTTGGGGGGCAAAATTCGACTTCTGTTCTCGTTCCTGTGCAGAGGATGAATTGGCGGAGCAATAATGACCTCTGTGTGCGGCCAGACTCTCATCAGGTTGAGTGGCTCTAGCTTAGAGGCTAATGTCTATAGACAGGGGGTTTCTTACACATTCATGTAGCCTTTAATTTTCTCTGACCTTTTGCTGTGAAGTGGGAAGAGTATTCCAGTTGACGCTGTCATCGCGGCGGTCCAAAAATAGCAGCAGAGATCCACAACATCTGCATGATGAGTCCAGACGCTGGCCGAGGAGCTGGCCAGAGCACCCGCTCCAAGGCCGTTTTCAGAAATGCAGTATCTCAGACATAGTCCTCACTCTCAAATTTATTGGTCAGGAGTGAGACTGGATGCTAATTCACTATACTCACTCATGTTCATCAGTATCTTTTTGTGTGGTTTTACCTGTTCTGGATACGATATTTGAACACAAACGGCACCTAAATGCCTTTTAGCTCTTTTAGATTATAGTAATATCCCTTCAAACACATTAGCCATGACTTTACAGAATTGGATTGATGCTTCATTCTGCTCTGACAATGAAACAGGGCTGAATCTAGGCGGAGTGAGCCCACCCAAACATCTGTCCTGCCCTCCCAATCAGACTTTAGGCAAAGATAGCATTGATCTTTTTATGATTTGTACACTGATTAAAAGCAATCTGAGGTGGGCTTTGTGTTGAGAAGTTTGAGGAAGGGCTGAAGACTGCCACAACCAATCATAACACTAGAAAAATGCTGTATTTTTCCTTTATTAGCTGAAACCAACAGCAGCGGCTTCAGTCTGTAGCGGGAAAGCAGTATATCTTCAAGCCCACCCTGCAGTGAAAGCAAAAAATACAGCTGGATTGTTAATTATCAGCATGAAGTGAACTAACAAAGGGTTAGTTCACCCAAAAATGAAAATTCTGTCATTAATAAACTCACCCTCATGTCGTTCCACACCCGTAAGGCTTTCTTTCATCTTCAGAACACAAATGAAGATCTTTTTGATGAAATTTGAGAGCTTTCTGTCCCTCCATAGACAGCTACGCAAATACCACTTTGATGCTTCAAAAAGTTCATAAAGAGATCGTAAAACTAATCCATATGAATTGAGCGGTTTAGTCACAATTTTCTGAAGAGACTTGATCTCTTTATATGATGAACAGATTGAATTTAGGCTTTTATTCACATATAAACTTTGATCATAAACAGAAGCTCAACCAAACCTGCTTGACATGCGAGAACAAACCTCTTCCAGAAGCTCAAATGTGCTGCGTAACACACGAGAATGAACCTCATTGGTTCTCGCACGTCATGCAAACATGCTTGAGCTTCCGTTTACCACAACTGATGTGTGCGTTGATAGATGTTTATGTGAATAAAAGCCTAAATTCAATCTGTTCTTCATATGAAACGATCATTTTTCCTTCAGAAAATTTGACTAAACCGCTCAATTCATATGGATTGGTTTTATGATCTCTTTATGAACTTTTGAAGCATCAAAGTTTGTTGTGTAGCTGTCAATGGAGGGACAGAAAGCTCTCAGATTTCATCAAAAAGATCTTTATTTGTGTTCCGAAGATGAACGAAAGTCTTACAGGTTTGGAACGACATGAAGGTGAGTAATTAATGTCAGAACTAACCCTTTAATCAATTATCATGATGGACGTATGGAATCTCAGCAGTTGGCTTATAATTGGAGGATGACTACAGTAGGAAACAAAAATAATGTAGGATTTACTTTGGAACAGTTTTCATTCAAAAAATGCTAATAAATTTCACAAATAATTACAAAGAAATGGCAAGTAACACTGATTTAAACATCGTTTTTTGAAGTAGAAAGACTGAAATAGTATTTACTTGTAAAACATACTCCAGTTTTATTTGCAACTTCTAAAACCTCCTTTTTTTTAACAGTGTGTTTTGGTTGACCAGTGTGTTTGTATATCACTCAGTGCACTCCACAAAAGGAGATCTTTTAAAGAATAAACACAAATATTTTACCGTGTAATGCATGAACTGACAAAAATGTATAACTTTAATGCAATGTAAGTCACTTTGCATAAATCTTTTCCATGACAGTTCAAAGTGTCTGTATCTGCCAAGCTCTATAAAAAACATTATAAAAGTAGTCCATTTTCATTCACTGTATTTCACAAAGCTATTATATGGCTTCAGAAGACTTACGAATACAGCATCACAAAAGCTGTACATGTATTTACTTACAGTTAAAAAGTTTCGGTTTTAGATTTTTAAATGGTTTTGAAAGAAGACTCATGCTCACCAAAGCTGCATTTATTTAATAATAATAAAAAAAAAAACAGTAAAAACAGTAAATTTGTAAAATATTATTACAATTTAAAATAACTATTCTATTTATTTAATATATATTAAAATGTAATTTATTCCTCTGATGGCAAAGCTGAATTTTCAGCATCATTACTCCAGTTTTCAGTGTCACATGATCCTTCAGAAATCATTCTGATATGCGGATTTGGTGCTCAAGAAACATTTCTTATTATTATTAATGTTGAAAAGAGTTGCTGCTTCATATTTTGTGGACATTTTTGTGGATATTTTCAGAATTCTTTGATAAATAGAAAGATCTAAGCAGCATTTATTAGAATAGAAATCTTTAGTAACATGTCTTTACTGTCACTTTTGATCCATTTAATCTGTTCTTGCTAAATAAAAATATTAATTTCTTACTGACCATAATCTTTTGAACGATAGTGTATTTTTTTTGTCCTTTTTGAAGCTTGACAGTCAACCGATTAAGCTCATGTCACCATAATATAGTTCAGCAAGGTCAGTAATTTGTTATTAAATCATAATTTAAAATCCTCTATCTTCTTGTATTTGTATAAAACATTCATATCATTCGACTTCAGTAACATTTCCGCACATTATCTGATTACAGCAGAGACATATTCGGCAGTCCACTCATTAGAAACGGTCCCGTTGGTCGGTTTAAGTACCTCTGGCATCAACACAATAACAAAGACTTCTCTGTAATGGTTAGTGATATTTGTATCAAACGCACACAACAATTAGTCAAGGGTAGAAAGAAGATGAAGCCTTGACTGTCTGCCCTTATCCCGAGGATGTGGCTCCCACCCCCAACGTCTGAGCTCTTGTCTGTGGGCGCTGTGGAAGTGATTTATCTCAGCGTGAAAAGACTTGTGATAATGCCCCAGTAGGATGAGGCCCAAAGCCCTGCGTATTGAATGCTTCAATGCTGTTTGCATGAAGTTCATGGCCCTGAAGCAATGATAAATGTCAAGTGCAACAAATGTCCTGTAAATAAGGGCCTCCAGCAGTAAGCCATGGCCCTGCGACTGTCAGAACGAGGGAGATGTGTGTGTCCAGACAGACGCTTATCTTCTGGAGGAAAACAGTAATCCACTCCCTCTCGCACACAAACGATATATTCACTGTGTTATGAAGGCTTTGTCAGAAGGAATCTTGAAGAGTATGTGTGTCAGTGATGGAGGAGAAGCTGCCATCACCTTATATCATGTTGTGTTGTGATTACCAGCTGATAGTATGTGTACTACACAGGGTACTTGGATAGATTTGGCTTTATTAAACCTATTAAACATAAATTGTGACAAAAATGGCATTGTCAAAAAGTTAGAATAATTCATTGCTATTTTCCCCCACCTTTACACATTCAGGAAATCCTTATTGATGGGGTTGTGGGGGTACCTAAAGATGAAAAAGGTTGGAAAACAATGTTGTATTGTATGTAATTTAAAAAATATATTTTCTTTTTGAATATATTTCGGGTCTCCTTTAGGACCCCGAGTGATCCCACTGGTTCAGCAAGCATTTAATTGGTAGTATTTTTAGTGCCTGATTATAATTCCTGCAAAATCACGTTATGATTTATATCGTTTTAATGACCATTAAAGGGTTAGTTCACCCAAAAATGAAAATTCTGTCATTAATTACTCACTCTCATGTCGTTCCACACCCGTAAGACCTTCGTTCATCTTCGGAACACAAATTAAGATATTTTTGATAAAATCTGATGGCTCAGTGAGGCCTCCATTGACAGCAAGATAATTAACACTTTCAGATGCCCAGAAAGCCACTAAAGACGTATTTAAAACAGTTCATATGACTATAGTGGTTCAACCTTAATGTTATGAAGCAACGAGAATACTTTTTGTGCGCCAAAAAAAACAAAATAACGACTTTATTCAACAATATCTAGTGATGGGCGATTTCAAAACACTGCTTCATGAAGCTTTGAAGCTTTATGAATCTTTTGTTTCGAATCAGTGGTTCGGAGTGTGTATCAAACTGCCAAAGTCATGTGAACTACTGAAATTTCGAAACACTTATGACGTAACGAAGCCTCGTTTACTGAAATCATGTGACTTTGGCAGTTTGATACATGCTCCGAACCACTGATTCGAAACAAAATATTCATAAAGCTTCGAAGCTTCATGAAGCAGTGTTTTGAAGTCGCCCATCACTAGATATTGTTGAATAAAGTCATTATTTTGTTGTTATTTTTGTATTCTCGTCGCTTCATAACATTAAGGTTGAACCACTGTAGTCACATGAACTGTTTTAAATATGTCTTTAGTAGCTTTCTGGGCATCTGAAAGTGTTAATTATCTTGCTGGCAATGGAGGCCTCACTGAGCCATCGGATTTTATCAAAAAGATCTTCAATTGTGTTTTGAAGATGAACAAAGGTCTTACGGGTGTGGAACTACATTAGGGTGAGTAATTAATGACAGAATTTTCATTTTTGGGTGAACTAACCCTTTAATGTCTTTTAAATTACATGGTTAGTATATAACTGATGCTATAGGTTGTGAAATCAAGCATTTCTCGTTCTTACTGTTTTTAGTTAGCTTATGTACTAGCATAACATACATCTACCCAATTAGCCTGCTAGCTTAGAGAATCTATATTATATTAGGTATGTTTTTTGATTCCAATATCTGTTTCCAGTTTGTTTTATTATGCAATGCATAGGCATTCATTTTATATTTCAAGCATGTTGTTTGTGCACTTAATGTAATAAACATCATACAATAGTGAAATAGGTTATAATTAGTCAAGACATCACGATAACAACTTTTGATCAGGCATTACTACCTGGGTCCTAAAGGAGACACAATTCCTTGGGGGGGACTCGATTTCTCATGAAAACGGCAAAGCTGAATTTTCAGCATCATTACTCCAGTGTTCAGTGTCACATGATCCTTCAGAAATCATTCTAATATGCTGATTTGGTGTTGAAGAAACATTTATTATTATCAATGTTGAATAATGATTCTTTGATGAATTGAAAGTTCAAAAGAACAATATTTATTTTAAAAAGATTTCTTTTTTTAACATTATAAATGTCTTTACTGTCACTTTATGGAATTTAAATGCATGTAGTTTAAATATAAATATACTGCACTTTCATTTTTTTCAGTCTAAGACACAGATCTTAATGCTGCCATCTGATGGTCGATATGTGAACAGCTCTATCCTGTCACTAATCACAGGATATGCAGAATTACACACGTTTTGCATTCATATCATGCGCTGACAGTCTTTGTGAGCAGATCTGCATGTAATCTGTTTTTATATATAAATTGAATGAAATAATGTCAGCAGTAACAAATTATTTTAAGCAGAACCAATAACCTATCAATCATCTACTTCTAATTACTACACAGCGTGCCAATGCAGTGGATTTTTCTGGCCATCCTGTGACAGTGTTGTTACTGGAAGCAATCCAGGCCACTACTATCAGAAGCAATGAGTATAACTTGCAGTAGTTTGTTGGTTTAAAGCTAGTGATCCCACCGAGTAAGAATGTATTTGTAGGCCTGTTAAACCCAGTGGACAGAGACAGTTTGTGCGTGAGTCAGAACAGTTGGGTTGTGAACATGCCTAACCCATTTGCTCACTTTGCACAGGCTATAAGGGAACGACTTCAGCTGCCACATGTCCTGAGAAGACAGAGAGTGAATTCTTTCATTAATACCCACATCAAGATATCGCTCCAGTTTAAACTGCTCAAAAGTAATTTCCAAAAGAAAAATAGCCCTATTTGCCACAGATTACCCCGGCCCACCCCTTTCCCCCCTTGAGGCGCCTTTATCTAATTTTGAGATGTTATCTAAGGACCTAAGTCGTTTTGGGATTCAAGTGCGCTCACTTCAAAGTATCATTTCATTTATCGATTGGCTCCCTGCTGGCCTTCTGCTCTCGGCTGTTAGAGCTGCTCACGGCTCTTTGCTATTAGCCATGTTGTCTGCAGACGAACAATGTCATGTTAGGTTTACAAACAAGCTCTGGTGTCTACAAACTCATCTAGAGCTTCACAAAACCTGCCAAGAATATGTCTTATTTTAGTCCAAAATCAAAATAAATAAATAAGAAATTATAGTTTACTTGAAAATGAAAAATAAAGCCTATTTTTAGGAGCTTAAACAAAGACACTGATAAATAAACTTTACAAAAAAAAAAATATATATATATATATAACTTTTTAATTTACAATACTGTTATTACTAAGTACACGTAGTAACGTCACCTTACACCTATGTCACCTTAAAATAAAGTCTTTTTTGAACAATTTTTAAAAATTTTCCTGCTTTTCTAAACTTTTACTTACTATTCTAACTTCTGTACTAGTCTAACTGGCTCTTATTGCAATACTGTATTGAGTATTTTTGATTATTTTCAATTTTTTTGCATTAACCATTATTTTCATGGCCAATTTCTCATAATCATAATATGAAAAGTATCATTCTCAATACTGGTGTAACATGTATCATTCTCAATACTGGTAAAATATACAGTATATGAAAAGTATACTGTTTATGAAATATTGTTTCAATTATAAAGTATTTATATTTCATGGTAGGATTTATTGTATGTCTTTATGCTCATTAATAATAATAATAATAATACTTTGTCTAGGACAAACAGACACATGAGAACACACTTTATTTATATTAAAATAAAAGATAAAAATAAAAATGTATTTTTATTTTTAAACTAACATTTAAAAAAAAACAAAAACATTACTTTTAATTAATACAGCAAAACAAAACCAAAAATACCGCATACTATAATAGTACAATAATGAGAATCTAAATGGAGTAAACACTGAGAATAAGGGGAATTAGATAAGCTGAATTTCTTATACATTATATTTTGGAGTGAAATGTGACCTGTGCATTTTATGTCTCTACTGTATGTATTTATTTACTATAAAATGAGACACTGGCTTTAGGAAAAAGTAAGTATGACATAAAACGGACATGGTGTGCGGTATGCAAACATACGCATGCACTCACTTTGTTGGATTAAAATGGCAGCATAAATTATTGCATATTCTGTTGACTACCGTCAGTCACATGACTCCTGTGCTTTACAAACAGCCCTGACAGTACTGCCTCTCTCTGGCCTGGCCGGGGCTATATGCTCAGCCGTACATTCATTTCCTCTCGCTGGTGACTGCGCTCAGCCGACGCAGGCAGGATTTATGGGCCACTGGCTGCTAGCTGATTAGGATACTGCTTGTAAAACGTATTTTGGCATGTACAGAGGTTTTACTGGAGCTCTTCCTGTCAGGCAACTGCAATACATCAATGGCAGGAGGGGTAGAATGAGAGGCGCAGAAACATCCAACCCGACGCCATGTTTAACCTGCTGGCACTGTTTGTCCCTCTCGGGCAATACTGCAGACTTCTGATAGAAAGCTCTCAGTGTAATACACCCGGCGATACTGTGCGACTGTCCCATATTTCAGTCTTTACTGTATTAAGCCATTGAGCGTTATTCATTGGTGTATATGCACTTAACTGCTGTCTCGGTGGCTACATGAGACCTGTTTTTCCCAGAGAGCTTCTCATTCCCATCATCTCCTGTTTCATAGCTAGTGTGAAAAGCAGCCTGGTTTGGCGAAGAAACATGACTGTGTCCACACCATGCGCGGGAATGAGGCTGACGTCTGCTACCTGTCACCCCATCTCCACTGTGATTTGTGCCATAGTCAGTTGGACTAGTGTAATCAGGATTTCACAACACCAGAAGGATAAAGATGTCACAGTTGCTCACAGCATGTGAGATCTTTAATTAGACTTAATCGAAATCTCACATAGGCTACATACATCTCCCACATGAAAAATAGTGTAGTTTTCTGCTTGGGTATGGAGAAGGGTGTGGAAACTGATAACCTTTACCAAAAAACCTGTTTGGAAACAACTAGATAAGGACAGTTCAGAAGCTCAGATGGCCCAGAGAATCACCACTGTCAGAGCTGCAAGGGCTGCTGGGTAGGACTTCATCCAAAAATGAAAATTATCCCATGATTTACTCACCCTCAAGCCATCCTAGGTGTATATTAGAAAAACATACCTGTGTCAACATTTTTGCAAAACGCAAAATACGTTGCGTCGTGCACGTTTCGCGACAGTTTCAACGTGAATTGTCCAGTGAGTCTTGCTAAAAACGTGTTTATTTTTTTACCGGAACAGATGAAGGTGAATATGGCAACATTTTATTACGCTGGAGTTTGTACGTATCACCGCAGTTCTGAATTGAAATGTCCGGTGAGTGGCGCTAAAAGCTTAATGTTTTAATAACGTAGCCTACACCTACACTAAACCCTAAACCTACCCGATAGTGTTAACAAAAGCAAGTGTGACATAAAAACGCAATCATAACCATGGCATTTTAGCTTGTTTTTGAGCTCTTTTACCATGCCTCGTCTTTCACAGGATTTGTACCCGAGCTTTTCGCATCACAAGTACAATTCTGTACCAGCTGAGCTACCAAACAACTTATTTCATCAGTAAAACTGAACGTCTTGAGCTGGGTAAGTGATGCAAACTCCAAAATATATTTGTTTACAAATCATGCACTATATACCATATATGGTAAAAAGTGTTTTGAGCTCATAAAATAATTGTGCAAGGAGCCGCGTGAAAACAAGTCTTTATTAATCCATATCTGGTCCTGTAATCATAATTGTGTGTGAAAACGATTAAATGATTAAAAGTGCTTGATGGCTTACTTTTATGATGGATGGATGCACTTTTTTGGGCTTCAAAATCGTGAGCGCCATTCACTCCCATTATAAAACTTGGAAGAGCCAGGATATTTTTAAATATAACTCCGATTGTGTTCGTCTAAAAGAATATAGTCATATACACCTAGGATATCTTGAGGGTGAGTAAATCATGGGATAATTTGGGGTGAACTATCCCTTTAAGGCTCTCCACTAGATGCATTGTAATGGAGTAGATGGGCTACTTGTGGGTTATTGATGTACAGTATACATTTTATATATACAATGACTTGCATAAACCTCTTCTGTGGTGAGCATGTTTGGAATTTCTGAATTAACAGTCATTTTGATATTTTTTGGGTGGTATAAAGTAAAAACACGCCATGGCGATACAATTGGGTAACACTTTAGACATTCTACTACTAACTATAAGAAACTTTGCAACAATGTCAACTAACAGTCATTACTGTAGACTGTCTGCTTAATATCTGCTAACACTTTATTTTGATGGACTGCCAACAGACATTCTACTAACTATAAGTAACTTTGCAAGTACATGTCAACTTATTCTACTAACCCTAAAAATTCTTGGGTTGATTCAACCCATGTTTGGGTCAAATATGGACGAACCCAACAGTTGGTTTGTCCATATTTGACCCAATTATGGGTCGAAACAACCCAACATTTTTTAAAGTGTAACCTAACAGTCTACTAATACCCTAATGAGAGTTAATTGACATATGGTTGCAAATTAATGAGAGTTAGTTGACATGTAGTAGCAAACTTTTTACCTTTTAATAAAAAGATATATATAAAAAAATGTTTGAAAATGATTGAGTTTCTTTGTATGATTCAAGCTAAAGAAGCACAAATTCATTAGGCTATATCATTGTTGTCAGATTCTGTTATTTAAAATATGTTATTTTGTCCAACAATTTTTGACACGAGGAGCTGAATGGAAATCGTTACCAAAATGGCCGCTGGGTGATCTGACTTACCTTCAAGGGAGTTTGACGGCGCACTCAATCCTGCAGTGTAGAGAAGTCGAGCAGAGTCTCAGATCACCCCGGCCTGCATCCACTACAGCCAAAGCAATCCTTTAAAATAAGGCTGCTGGTTGTTCATCAAGAATATTGTCAAGCATGTCCGCTAGGAAGTGGATAAACAATTACTCTCAGCAATCCGCCGAGGTGCATTAAGGTTATTTATGGCCAGCATGTAAATATATAAATTGGGCCACACACCAAATCAAGCCTTCTCCTGGGTGCCATGCAAGTCATGCTGTCTCACATTAAATCACTGATGCAGTTAACAACGGGCAGAGTGGGCATATGATAATGCCCTCACTGTAAAAAATGCTTCCTACTTAGCAGCCTATGAGTGCGTGAGGTGACATATGCTGTGAGGTACAAGCGCTCCTGTAGGATCAATAAACTCCACCAGGTTTTGGGATTTACGATGACGTGCCATCGATCAATTAGGAATGGAACCGCTTTAAGTGCGCAGAAAATACCGATGGGTATTATAACCAAATCAGAAGTCAAATATTTCAGACGAATATTTCAGAGGTATGCAGCGGAACTGCAATCCACCAGAGTGAAATGACTACAGTTTGTTACCACATAACTAGCAAGGCCTCTGAGAGAGAGAGAGAGAGAGATGGAGGGACACTGATGGCTGTTCGGTGCTAGAGAGAACGAATGTAAAACTGCTGGTGTGGTTGCAGGAGATGAGTTCCATAACTCTATGAACAATCTGCAGGACAGTGCGGCGATGCTGCTTGGTGCCGGGGACTACAGTCGCGATACAAACGAGCTCAGTTTGCAGCCCTTGCTCTTCCCTTCCCACCGGGGAGATGGAGTCATTTGCTAGATCACTCTCCCTTCGCTTATCACTCAAAAGAAGTAGCTTTCAGTGTGCAGCAGATAATCATACATATTCTATGTGCTGGCAGGCCATAAATCTCAGTCGCTATTTCGTCTTCCAGTCATTCATCTATCACCCTGGGAGCTGGATAGAGCGCAGGCTGCTTCACAATATATCAAATTAGTACCTGGGATGTTTACCAAGATAATGCAAGACACCAGGAACGGGTGAAATATAGCACTGCCGCATTCCTCAAATTAAAAGGCTTCCCGGTCCTGTGTGTGGAAAGATAGTTTAGAGCTGTTAGCCTGTTGTTAGCTTGTGTGCTTTATCCTGAGCTGGTTGTGTTGACACTACTAACACAGGGACATTGTTTGACACAATGCTTGGGATTGTTCTTTTTATGTAAAAGAAAGAAATACGTGATGAGGAAATGAAATCATATTGGAATTTTTGCAATATGTTCGGGGCTCAATAATGCAAACGCTCCACGTTTTCTGTGCATATTTTCCAGAATTAAATTTGGTCTAAAGCTGAGGTCGGGGAAGAACTGCTGTGTCTGTTGAACAGACTTAAAATCAATAGTAAAATCCAATATCTAATTTTGTTACTGTCTGGCAATAAATAATATGAAATACTAAATTCAGTTAAGGTAAAGCAGCAGCATTATAAAAAATGTCCTTAATTCATATACATCTCATTTTATCTTCAGCTGTGATGTATGAGGTTGTAGTCTTTGTTTATTAGTGCAGGATTTGTGTCGTGGTTTACAGTGTTTAGTGGTTTGCACTACTAACCTATGCCATTTTTTAAGTAGTGTGGCAGAAGCTCAACTTCAAAATATAGTAATATTGCTAGTATAGTAATACTTTGTTAAATACCTAATATCTAAGTAAAGTTAATGGTACATATACAATTTTTTTTAACATTTTAAATTATTAAACTGTTATGAAAATTGTGAATTTATATATTGCCAAAAGTATTGGGACACCCCTCTAAATTATTGAATTCAGGTGTTCCAATCACTTCCATGGCCACAGGTGTATAAAATCAAGCAGCTCGGCATGCAGACTGCTTCTACAGACATTTGTGAAAGAATGGGTCGCTCTCAGGAGCTCAGTGAATTCAAGCGTGGTACCGTGATAGGTTGCCACCTGTGCAATAAGTCCATTCGTGAAATTTCCTCACTACTAAATATTCCAGGGTCAACTGTTAGTGGTTTCATATCAAAGTGGAAGCAATTGGGAACAACAGCAACTCAGCCACGAAGTGGTAGGCCACGTAAAATCACAGAGCGGGGTCAGCGCATACTGAGGCACACAGTGCACAGAAGTCACCAACTTTCTGCAGAGTCAATAGCTACAGACCTCCAAACTTTGTGTGGCCTTCAGATTAGCTCAAGAACAGTGCGTAGAGAGCTTCATGGAATGGGTTTCCATGGCCGAGCAGCTGCATCCAAGCCTTACATCACCAAGTGCAATGCAAAGCGTCGGATGCAGTGGTGTAAAGCATGCCGCCACTGGACTCTAGAGCAGTGGAGACATGTTCTCTGGAGTGACGAATCACGCTTTTCTGGCAATCCGATGAACGAGTCTGGGTTTGGCGGTTGCCAGGAGAACGGTACTTGCCTGACTGCATTGTGCCAAGTGTAAAGTTTGGTGGAGGGGGGATTATGGTGTGAGGTTGTTTTTCAGGGGTTGGGCTTGGCCCCTTAGTTCCAGTGAAAGGAACTCTTAATGCTTCAGCATACCAAGACATTTTGGACAATTTCATGCTCCCAACTTTGTGGGAACAGTTTGGGGATGGCCCCTTGCTGTTCCAACATGACTGCGCACCAGTGCACAAAGCAAGGTCCATAAAGACATGGATGAGTGAGTTTGGTGTGGAGGAACTTGACTGGCCTGCACAAAGTCCTGACCTCAACCCGATAGAACACCTTTGGGATGAATTAGAGCGGAGACTGTGAGCCAGGCCTTCTCGTCCAACATCAGTGCCTGACCTTACAAATGCGCTTCTAGAAGAATGGTCAAAAATTCACATAAACACACTCCTAAACCTTGTGGAAAGCCTTCCCAGAAGAGTTGAGGCTGTTATAGCTGCAAAGGGTGCAACTCCATATTAAACCCTATGGATTAAGAATGGGATGTCATTAAAGTTCATGTGCACGTAAAGGCAGGCGTCCCAAAACTTTTGGCAATATAGTGTTTATAACCCTCACTCAGGGAAAAGGGCTTTTAAGGTACTTAAACAAAGATTATTTATATTCTTTTTATTTTGATAAATAAAACAATTTAATTTACTTTTATTCAAATTAATACTGTCATTACAACTTGCTAACATTAAATATTTTATGTGATTAATATTATATTTTTTAAATGTGATGGTTTTATTACAAATATGATTATTTCTAATGTGGACACTCAACTTAATAAATTATATTGACCATTTGAATCTAACCGTGTCATATCAACAGAAAAGTCAGCCAGCTATTATCACGTCAAATATTGTGCCCCGACAATAGGGGCACTTTTTACTCCAAATACCATACTATTACATATTTAGTTATTGAAAAATTAATGATTTAATTACCTTGAACAAAACTGAAAATCATTAACAACTCAAGTCTCAAAACATTGCATTGCTGCCAGAATCGCGTCAAGGATCAGCCAAATTTCCACATGCATGAACCTCCTACCTACTTGAATGGGTTTATTTGTATAGCTTTACAGGTTTCTACATTACAATTTAGAGTTATCTGTTATCAGAGGTGATTGTGTCAAAATGTACAGATCTAAGATAATACATTTGCTTTTCATTTGCATTTGTGCCCTCTTTTTTGTTAGTGAAGAAATAGCTTAGCATATAGCCATTTGTATAAGCAGCTTGTAGTGTAGCTACATTTTCATTAGCTTGACTGTAGTTTAACCTAATTTGACAAGCTACAGTTTTTAAAATAGCTTCCTCGATGCTGGTGGTTTGTGTACAGCAATTAAATGGCAAATTGCCTTGTCACATTAGAGAAAAAGACAAAGCGATGCTGTTATGCTGACTCATGACAGCTCAGTAAGTAATGACAGCTATGAGAAGATCAAATGGTTGTCTTGTAATTAGCAAGGCAGATAATCAGGGCAGTGAAATATGGTGGCTAATTGAAAGATTGCCATTTAATACAGTTATCTAGCTGATCAATACATCCTCTCATCACCACAGACATCTTTGTCTTCATATCCACATTTCATCAGACACTGAGTAAATCCAACATTAAATTTATTGAATAGCAAAGGTGCGCTATCATTCCTGGTTTCCTTATGTAACATCGCCATTGCCATGCTTCACTTTTGGCTTAAATGGATGCTTTCACTGGTACTGTAATCCATTCTGACCTGGCTGGATTCATTAGAGGCGGTTAGCCAGCAATAATTTTTGCAGATTACTGTACATAATTCACAGCGCAGTTCTGCAGTTGATGCTGACACACATTTTTTACCACCACCAACCCCCTTTACTGACATTGGGATGTTTTTTGATGTATTACACGGAGGATATTTATGGTGAGGGTATGTGGAAGACCTTGTGCTGAACTGAATCTCTCCTACACTCTTCCTAATGCACTCAAAGTATTCTGCTCTCTCTGGAGGCCGTTCTGTTCGCTTTAATAGTGTTAGGCCAAACCGGAACCGAAGATGAATAGCTGAGAACAGAAGAAAGGATTCCCTATAGAGTGAGCATGACATACTTTGAATTTAAAGGCCAAATTGACTGATTGTTATCACTTACCATAAAACATGGTATTCGCCTCTTTTTAAGAACGTAATAACATGTCAGAATGAATGGATCTAGATATGTAATTCTCAAACCTGGAGGTGAAGTTTTTGTTGTGTTCAAATAATTTAGTCTGTCTTTTCTTAAAGGGGTCCTTGATTATGATTTCACTTTTTTAACTTTAGTTAGTGTGTAATGTTGCTGTTTGAGCATAAACAGATCTGCAAAGTTACGACGCTCAAAGTTCAATGCAAAGGGAGATATTTTCTTTTACAGAAATCGCTTTTTAAGGGCTACAACAAACGGCTGGTAGAGACTACAACAAGCTTCTTCCTGGGTTAGTGACATCACAAACCCCAAAATTTACATAAACCCTGCCCCCGAGAACACTCAACAAATGGGGCGAGGCCATGTTGGGCTGCTTTAGAGAAGAGGAAGAGTTGTACTAGAGTGTTGTTACCATGCCGTCATTTTATGCCGGACTGCTTCACAAACGAGGGTCAATTCAGTGCTGGATTTGCACAAAAGATTAATATGACATAAAAGGGACATGCACAAAAACGGCATGTTTTTGCTCACACCCAAATAGGGGCTATTATAAATGATGATAAATGATCTGTGGGGTATTTTGAGCTGAAACTTCAGAGACACATTCTGGGGACACCAGAGACTTATATTACATCTTGTGAAAATAGGTCCCCTTTAATATGCAGAGACATTTATACTGTACCTGACACAGCAACATTGGCTTATCCAATGACGTGAGTTTGAGGGCAGGACTATCTGTTTCCTGACCAATGGCGGATGAGGAAACCTGTTTAAAAATAATTTGTTTTGCAGTACCGTTTGCCAACACTAGTGGCAGAAATGACAAGTTTAGCTTTAATAAGTGGCCTGTTGCTAGTAAGAAATTTTCCTCAGTCAATAAAGGCCCTGCTTTTCCATAACTCTCTCATGAACCTGCGCTCATACTACCTCTGCTTTGACACATACAAAGTGAGTGCTGTTCAATCTGAACTAGCTGATGCACAAGTCAATGAAAGTCACATAACACTGTGTCTTCCTTCACATTAACGACACTTATACTATAGGATTCCAATAGATACCCTCCGGGCGCATATTATTTGGAAAATCATTAGCAGCCAACAGCAGAACACCTTCAGCTCAGCAAACGGAAAGTTATACGTTTTATTCCCTGTGCAACATGGAAAAAGTTAGTATTTAAATGTTGATACATTTCATAGAATAGCTTTTCTGTGATAGTTTCCATCTTGTGAGCTCCTCTCATCTGTAAACATCCCCAATTTGCAGTGTAAATGCAGCAGATTTTTGCCTGCAGATTTTGTTAATATTATGTTCAGTCCAGTTCATTTTTCAGCTATAGCTTTTCAGCCTGCAAGGGAGGATGCGCACTGTATCCCTATGTATTGCTTTTCAGATTAAAAATCTAATTTAGGGAGATTAATGTATTTTATTTGAGCTTGCTGTGATCAGAAATTGCTGTGCTAGAGAGTGGAATCGCCTCTTGATTATTGAATTTTTATGGCCGTGTAATTAATTACAGATTCCCTGTTTTGTTCTATTTCTTTCTCTCTGACATTTTAATTTCGACAAAAAGCCACGCTCCCCATGCAGCCTTTCTCCAGAGATCCCTAATGGCCTATAAAACACAATGACTTATAGATATGGGGCAGACATCAGTTCGCCAATGATTGTTTGAAACCTTGCTGATCACATGAAATTTAGCCGACTCCTCCGTAACCCCCTGGATTCATTCCTCGTCAATTAAATTGTGGCAACAGCGTCCTTTCAGACGGATGGAATCTATCATTGTGTCATCGACCAGGAATTCATTATTGGAGGCAACCTGGAAACTTTTCAAAAGCGTCATCAAGGCCATTATTTCTTAAAGACGATTGTCATTACCTGAGAAAGGGAGTGTCCTTGGTTCTCCTTGCATAGGCTGCATTTAAGAGCCATGAAAATCAATCCTGCTGTCAGCTGAGCCATGCTACATCTTTGAGTCGACAGGTTTGAAAGCTTATATCAAACTAGGAGCTTTAGCTGCCGTCAGAGGCAGCAGTTACCATGCCATTTGGTGAGCGGGTGATATAAATCAGACATTGCCTGCTGCAGTCACCTCGTCCAGATGAAACCAACTTTGATTGGTCGCTTTAGGTTGCTATTCATCTCTTTGGTTTTGATGCACAGAAGACAGCCTTTGTGAAAGCTTTATTGACTGATCAGATTGTTCGAAATGTGTCATGTAGATCAGAATAAGAAACGAATACACCTTCATGTCTTTGTTTCATAAAGATCTCTCAGCTAGTGGTGAGGATTTTGATTTATCCCAGTGAATCAAATCTTTTAAAGGATTAGTTCACTTCAGAATGAAAATTTCCTGATAATTTACTCACCCCCATGTCATCCAAGATGTTTATGTCTTTCTTTCTTCAGTTGAAAAGAAATTAAGGTTTTTGAGGAAAACATTCCAGGATTTTTCTCCATGTAGTGGACTTCATTGGCTACCAACAGGTTGAAGGTCCAACTTGCAGTTTCAATGCAGCTTCAAAGGACTCTACATGATCCCAGCCGAGGAATAAGGGTCTTGTCTAGCGAAACGATTGGTCATTTTCTAAAAAAAATAAAAATGTATATACTTTTTAACCACAAATGCTCGTCTTGCACTGCTCTGCGATGCGCCACGCATTACGTAATCACATTGGAAATGTCACTTGTGATGTAGGCGGAAGTACCGCGGTAGGGCGAAAAACTCCATCTCATTTTCTCCTCCAACGTCAAAATCATCCGACATCGTTGTTTTACCTTTTTTTGGTAAAGGGCATTTGACGTAGTCTTTGCACGTTCATTTTGTAAACACTGGATCGGTACTTCCACCTACGTCACGCGTGACCTTTACAACGTGATTACGTAATGCGTGGCACATTGCAAAGCCAGTGCAAGAGCATTTGTGGTTAAAAAGTATATAAATTTTTATTTCCTAGACAAGACTCTTATTCCTCATCTGGGATCGTGTAGAGTCCTTTGAAGCTGCATTGAAACTGCAATTTGGACCTTCAACCCGTTGAACCCCAGTGAAGTCCACTATATGGAGAAAAATCCTGGAATGTTTTCCTCAAAAACCTTAATTTCTTTTCGACTGAAGAAAGAAAGACATAAACATCTTGGATGACATTGGGGTGAGTAAATGATCAGGAAGTTTTAATTCTGAAGTGAACTAATCCTTTAAAAAGATTTTTCACTGATTCGTTCAGGTTCATCACCAGTAGGTTCATCAATTCATTGAAGTAAATGAGAACGATCCAGTCACTTGAAAGGTTTGTTCAAAAACCCTGATTCATTCACTAAGAATACTCAGCCGGCCTTCAGTGTCATGGTGCCAGTTTTTAGTATAGCTTTGAAAACAGTGACTTTATCTGGCAAAGCCACTGAAACAGACCATACATCACATTTATTAACCCAGTCACTTCAAAAGTACTTCCAGCCAAATATTCCTCATAGTTCATTGTGGCATCGCTGGTTGGTTGCCCTAAAGAATAGGTTTTGTCGAGTCACGCATTGATTTCCCAGTGCCCACTTCGTCTGCGAGACACTGATCTTTTCTGTTGTATTTGCGAGCGGTGTAATATATTTCCCCAGGAGACAGATCCATCTGAGTGTATTTATTTACTATCCTGCGGCTGTGTCGTACTATCCCTCGTCATTGCGCTCTTTTTCTGCTGTGTAAGCACAAATCAACAAACCACACATCTCTTCTGAAAACTACTCCTTACCTCCAGCTTCTCGCTCCCTCTTTGTACCCCTTTTGGTACACAATAATAGCTGCGGCACTTACCATATTTCAGACCTAATTGGATGATGGTTGAAAAGCCAATTTAGGGCACACACTTTAGAGGGAAGAGTTCCTCTGTGACATTGTTAGGCATCAGGATGCCACCTTCCATCTCGAAGAATAAAGTATAATTGCTGTTGAATGAAAAGAGCAAATCTGTTGATGTATGCAATGCATAGTGGCCTGGGATAGTGAGTGGATATTTTGTCCAGGTTGCAGTGCATCTCGCTAAGGCCTTGGCAGAGTCAGCAAAAAACTGCTTATTGCGAAAGCACAAAAACCCCACTGACAGAGAGTGTTGTTCATGCTAGAGATATTAGCACCATATGCACAATGCTTGCAGGACAGAATAAGCTGGCAATATTTACAAAGGCTAAACAATAAACACCAGGTGTACAACTGAATGGGCATTTCCCATGGCGAAGATGCACTTGTTATCCGCAAGTGCTATGGGGTCAATCACATGATGCTCATCCACCCCTCCTACTTTTTGACAATACATATTAGGATGAGTACACAAGGTATAAGAAAAATGTTATTTTTGCTTTAACTGCTAAAAAATATGTATTTATATAAGGTTTATTTTTCTTACCCCAATGGCAGGCATTTTATATTCTTGTTTTAGATGTAAAGTCACTTAATTTTGATCATTTTTTCAGAAAACAAGACTTGTTTTTTCATATAATTTTGCTTCTCAAGTAAATGTATCTTGATTTAAAGGTAGGGTATAGGCAATTTGTTTTATAACCACTTTTTGTTATACTTTTTGAAACTCTCTTCACATCCTGTAACAATCAATAATAGAAGTGGTCTATATATCAAAACATGTACATATATCTTCTGTGGAAGTCTCAGGACCAAAAAATGTTCGTCCAGTCATTGCATTTGGTGTCCTACCTGCCTGTCGACATATGTATTTCCACCTCCGCGCACTGTGCTCGCGCAGACATCACACATTCAATGAGGCTATGCAGAGTTGTAGACAGGCAGTTGCCAAGCCCCACAAACAAACAGCAGCCGCCTTTTACAGTTCCTCCTGAACCAAAACAACAAGCTTATCCTGCGTTCACGCCATGTTGCAAGCGTAATTATGAGATGGCAACCTGTGACGTTCTTCTCGGAGCTGTTCAAATCCTCAGACTCGCATTTATGCATTTCTATGTCAACACTATCAACGCCGAAATGAATCTGCAGCAGTCAGGTGGTACAACTAGAGCTCTGTAAGTTGTTTACGTTTACTAATATTGTAATGTTTTGAGACACGAGGTAATTTAACGCCGGCTCTCGTCTCGTGATGCTTTGCAGACTCTGCTGTGTGAGTTCATGTGTTTCGGAGGAGGCGTGGCTTTGGAGATGCTCTGAAGGGAGGGTGGGATCTCATGCTTTCAAAACTAGCTTGCTATTACTAGCCTCTCTGAAATTGCCCACCCTACCTTTAAGAATGTTTAGATATTTGTACTGAAAAAAGAAAAATACTGATATATTTTTCAGTATATGGGAGTTACAATTGAGGCATTGAATTTAAACTTCTGTTGAACATGGTAAAAAAGTTTTTCCAAACCACCATGAATACTAAGAGTATGTCACATGTTTTAAAAGTAGATCTTTAAAAGATTTTTTTTCTTTTCTTGACGGTGGGCGCTCTTATATGTCACTGACCCCTATGCCAGTAAAGAATTTCTGGTGAATTTCTCTTCATTTGTTCGTGGATCAAAGCTGAATTTATTATTCTTATATCCTCTTTATCAGAGATGTGAATATCAGGCAGGATTCATAAGTCAAGGCGGTAAATTGGATCCGGTCTTTTACTCTAGCACCCCTCCTCAAAAGGGAGATCTATGGGCCGATTTCCCAGTCACCCAGTCATGAAGAACCAGGAGATGTAAATGTCAGTCTGGCTCTCCTTTACACTCAATAAAGGCTGGAATTGGGCTTTGCTCTCCCCCAGTCGATTGCCCATCTAATGAGGAAAGGCTTAACCATAACTCTAAAAGATTCACTACTGTTTATGTTGCTGTGGGAGGGCCTTGTGGAGTAATAATTCCAAGTGGATAAATGCTTTCCCGATAACAAGCTGAAATAACCTGTCTGGACGAGCTTAAAGTACACAAGAGAAATCGCACAATTAGCGATTACGGAGGTTATACCTTAAGACAGAGGCGAAAAGGTGCTTCTGACTCTTCTCAAATATCCTGCTGACCAAAAAGAATTTTCCTTTGTGTTTTTCAGACAGGTCAGACATTAGTCATCAGCAGACCTCTACCTCAGCCGTGGCCCCTGGCCTGTCCTTAACTGTGTTTTAACACTAACATTAAGCTTGTTAATGTAATTGAAGTCACATGGAGGCCCCGGTGATAGATGGCACTTTTGGAATGGCAGAGAGGGGTAATCTCAGTTTATCTTCCCTACGACTGAGTGCTCTTTGGCCTGAGAGTGTAGTGTGGGCCACAGGAGATCTGGGAAGCAGATACTAATGCAATGGATTCAGCAGATGAGACCACCAATCACTATAAGCATGCAGACACTCAATGAGGCCATTTTCTCCACCCTATCTGTTCCTATGGAGATGCTGCGAGAATGTAAATCCGAGCAAGACGGTGGCTGTTTGCACCAAGCAGTGCATAGTGCGTATTTTTTTCCCCTTCATGCAATCGTAAAGGATGTCCTATAAATGTGCTCAATACTAATATAGACTAAAATTCTTAGATGCTTTCTTTTACAGTACAGGACAGTTTTTATTAAAGACTGCCTGTGGTGAAAATCAAGTTTTTAATGTTGTTTGTCTATGTGGTGTTTTTCATATGCTTTAAGACAAACCATGTGCAAATTCACAAGTTAACACCATTGCTGAGTATTTTCTCTTTAAAACTGCAGTGATCTAAAAACAGTTTAAAAAACATGGTTTGAAATCGCTGGTGTTTCTTACGTCACAAACTACCTTGTAACCAATCACGTCAATGTGCCGGCGGGCTTTAGCGTATCATTTCTATGCTGCAAAGCAGGTCTCAACAAGAGAAGCCATTTTATCCCGGTATATTTTTCTGTTGATATGAAAAATCAGGTAGATTTAGCAACATAGCAGGTGTATGGTGTATATTACAATGTTATGATGAACTATATGCCTTTCTCCACTGACGTTCTGAGTTGTTCAAAGCGTTTGTAAGGATGCTGATTTTTAGAAGGCAGCTGTCTGACTCTGAGATCACGAACAAGAACATGGTTTGTGTAACATTAGCAACACATTATTAGTTGTTTGATAACATAGTCAAGCAAAAGGCTAATCATATTAATTACAGTTATGTGTCCGACGTTGTAAAAAGCGATACCTCAGTAAGTTGACCGAGTGGATCTCTGAGCTCGTGCGAGTGAGTGGAGGCGGGGCTAATTATCATATTCATAGATCTGTGTATACTAAATGAAGCAAGGGTGTAGAGTTACATTCAAGCTATTTTAAGGCATGAAGATTTTTTTCACAAGAAAAAACTTTTAAATGTGTCATTTTGGTGATCAAAGATGAGTTTTAAGGGATAACATTATTGACAACAGGTGGACTTTTTTGTAAAAAAAAAAAAGATTGCTTTTTTCCACATACTGTATATATACACCAAAATAGGCATGCACAGATGCAGTGACATCACTATTCAGTTATCTGGTGAATGATCTTGTTTTGGCAAGATCTTCCCAACACATTTTCCTCAGTGCAAATGCATCATTTAAGCCATTACCAGCCGCAAGCTCTTTCATTAGAATGAACTATATCATCCTTTCCCCAAGAGGCCTTGGGAGCACTCAGCTCAGAGAATATATCTCTCTAAGAGAATGTATCAAAGGCAACAACATGCCTAGGTAAAGTATTACTTAATTTATACTGCTAATGCATAACATTGATTCTCTGCGGAGAAAATAAAGAACAACATATTTTTGGAGCCTACATCATTAGGTTTAATAATTTAAACCCAGTTTGTGGTAATAAATATACTAAAAGAGCTTTAGTTGGGTTCGTAATGGATGTGCGTAGGAAACCTGGCACTTATATAAAAGAATAATATGAATGCGTGTTGGAATTAATTAAAGTCGGGGCTACACTGTTTCTTTCAAGGAACAAGGCTAAAAAAAACTCTACCTAGGAACAGAGAGGTAACAAGCCAGTGGAAAAGTACAAAGCCCTCGTTTTATCACCCAAAATCCACAATGATGCCAGCACCAGAGCCCACACATTAATGGACACACATACCGATAAGCCCCATTTCATTATATCGGCTGTTTGGATGCATTACCCCTATATATTGGCTTTGGTGTTCTCAGCGACTCATTAACAGGGACATAATGGGGAAAATAAAAGCGCTGAGGAAGATGGAAGGTCTTTGATGTATCAGCTCTTCTGGGCCAACACAGCGCTCTGCTGGTTTTATTCACTAATTTTTAGTCACGACACCTTGAGGACACAAACTGCCTGAGGAGTTACATAGTCATTCTGGCTGCCTTACAGAAAGATTAGTTGTAGATTGAAATGGTTATTAACATTTTTTTTTTCATCTTACCTTCATTTTTGGCCAAAGAAGAATATATATTGCTGAAGGATAACACTTTGAGTTTATCAGAGAACAAGGTTTTCAAAAGCTCACTGACCTCCAAACAGCCTTCAGTGTCACGCTGCTCCTCCCTCAACAGAGCTGTTTCATTTGTGCACTGTAAATCACAAAACTTTATTGGTACCATAAGTCAGGCCAACAGCTTAACCTAGGCATCTCAGTCAGCACTGCATATGAGCAAGAGAGAGAGAGAGTAATCTCACTACAAGCCTGACCTCATACTTGACTGATTCTTGTGTGCTTTGTGGCTTTGTTAATATTTAAAGCAAAGGCCTTGTACCTGTAAACTGTACAGAGAGTACAGTCTCTTAAAGAGCTTCCCAGAGCAGGATTTTACATCCTGCCAAAAGATTAATCGCCTAACCTTGAAAATTGAAAATCAAACTGGGCGTCAGAAAAGTTGGAGTAACTACAAGAGCCTGATATCGGGTTGTACAGACGGTTTTATTATGTCATTTTCTTTTTATAGACCGAAGGTATTGAATGCAATATACATCAGATACTCAGGTTGGTGCATTCTGCTGCATATGACATAAATCTGCTCCAGTGATTTCCAGAATCTTCTACACGGACAAGGAACTCTCCTTTGAAAAGTGATAAGTGCGTCTCTAAACATTTATTGCTGTCATTCGGTTTCCGTGTGCCCTGATTTTAGCATCATGTAACACTTCTACGTGTGAGTGAATGCACAAATGTGTTGGAGATCCTGCTGAGTAAGTTTACGCTGGCCGTAAATCATACTCTGGACCAGCTGACCATCCGTTCTGGGCAGGTGGAGCTGTCATAATGGCAGCTCAAGTCATGCAGATGGGCAACCAGATCCAGGAAGAGGCATGCAGTGGGGTCTTTCAATTCTCACGTCAACTGGTGCTTACAGATTGCTATTTTGACTGATACTTTAGATAAGAGATTAGTGTGTTTAACCTTTGGAGGCGCAAAAAATAAACCCCAATAAATGAGAACATAAATATAAAAGAAGATGTTAGCATTTTATTGCTCTGTTTACATCCATGCTGTCTGGATAAGGGCCCATCATATATTTCCCCCTTGACAAACGGATTGTGTTTCACTCAAAGCATCTCACCTTGCAGAAACTCTTGACAGGGACAGGAATTCAGAGGGGAATTTAGAGAGCCAATAAATAGACTCAAGCAATATATCAGTATGTTCAACAAATAAGCCTTTATAAAGCTTTAATGACAAGACACAGAAGTAATATGCAGACTGAATGCAATGGTTGATTTATCTTAGAATTATATTTGAAAACAACACTACTGTTCTGCCACTATGACATGTGGCTCTGTTGACTATTAGACAATAAACTCTCTTAAAGCACTTTTATAATCTCACTGATTCAATTTGTCTAGCAATGTCCAACAATTATATCTCTTTCATGAATGTCATAAACATTTTAACTGTTTTTTTTAATGACATTTTAAACATTTAAACATCTTAGTATTATATTTATTTTATATTTAAAATAAATATTTTTATATTTATGTTTTTATTTCAGTTTTTGTAATAAAATGGCAGACTCTTTTGTCTCACTAAGGCTAATTCCATAGCATTTTATTTATCGTAAATTCACACAAATTCAATAAATTCATATTTGACCAAATTAGAGCTTGAAATGATGCACAATAAAAATACAATAATAATGATATACCTTGACTTTTAATGAAATTTCTTCACACATCATATCTTTTTTAATTTTTATATGTTAGGTGCAAAAGTATATATAATATACACCGATCAGGCATATCATTATGACCACCTTCCTAATATTGTGTTGGTCCCCCTTTTGCTGCCAAAACAGCCCTGACCC
Source organism: Mylopharyngodon piceus (assembly GCA_039654765.1). NCBI lineage: Eukaryota > Metazoa > Chordata > Actinopteri > Cypriniformes > Xenocyprididae > Mylopharyngodon > Mylopharyngodon piceus. Next base: position 7,185,030 of record CM077450.1, read on the forward strand.
GTCGAGGCATGGACTCCACTAGACCCCTGAAGGTGTGCTGTGGTATCTGGCACCAAGATGTTAGCAGCAGATCCTTTAAGTCGTGTAAGTTGCGAGGTGGGGCCTCCATGGATCGGACTTGTTTGTTCAGCACATCCCACAGATGCTCGATTGGATTGAGATCTGGGGAATTTGGAGGCCAAGTCAACACCTAAAACTCATTGTTGTGCTCCTCAAACCATTCTTGAACCATTTTTGCTTTGTGGCAGGGCGCATTATCCTGCTGAAAGAGGCCACAGCCACCAGGGAACACCGTTTCAATGAAAGGGTGTACATGGTCTGCAACAATGCTTAGGTAGGTGATACGTGTCAAAGTAACATTCACATGGATGAAAGGACCCAAGGTTTCCCAGCAGAACATTGCCCATAGTATCACACTGCCTCCACCGGCTTGCCCTCATCCCATAGTGCATCCTGGTGCCATGTGTTCCCCAGGTAAGTGCCCGGCCATCCACGTGATGTAAAAGAAAACGTGATTCATCAGACCAGGCCACCTTCTTCCATTGCTCCGTGGTCCAGTTCTGATGCTCACGTGCCCACTGTTGGCACTTTCGGCGGTGGACAGGGGTCAGCATGGGCACCCTGACTGGTCTGCGGCTATGCAGCCCCATACGCAACAAACACACTGTGTATTCTGACACCTTTCTATCAGAACCAGCATTAACTTCTTGAGAAATTTGAGCTACAGAAGCTCGTTTGTTGGATCGGACCACATGGGCCAGCCTTTGCTCCCCACATGCATCAGTGAGCCTTGGCCGCCCATGACCCTGTCGCCGGTTCCCCACTCTTCCTTCCTTGGACCACTGATAGATACTGACCACTGCAGACCGGGAACACCCCACAAGAGCTGCAGTTTTGGAGATGATCTGACCCAGTCGTCAGCCATTACAATTTGGCCCTTGTCAAACTTGCTCAAATCTTTACACTTGCCCATCAACTTTGAGGACAAAATGTTCACTTGCTGCCTAATATATCCCACCCACTAACAGATGCCGTGATGAAGAGAGAATCAGTGTTATTGACTTCACCTGTCAGTGATCATAATGTTATGCCTGATCGGTTTACAGTTTAAGTTTAAAAGGTCAAGGTCTCTGACAAGGTTAAACAATAAAATAACAACAATAAAAATACTGATATCTGTTAGTTCAAATAAAAATTAACCCTTGCCACATTAAAGTGCCTGTAGTTGAAGAAACACCTTAATGTTCTTATATGAACCTTATAAATAAAGTGAAAGCATCAAACGTTTAACCAGGTTTTTTCAATGATTTAAAATCCACTCTATTTCTAAAACACTTTGCTAGCAACAGCAATGTCACTTCCACTGAAAGACCTGCAAGCAAGTTCAGCATTTCATATCTCATCCAGACCCTCTTCATTCAGACTTATCCCATACATGAAAGCTTAAGTACTCTTAAAACAACATAATGTGTTTTTCCAGTGTGATACATGACTGTATCAAACAAGCTCTGTACATTATAAAGCCGCTCTGACAGCCAAACATCTGCACCTCTGAGAGCTGACAAGCGTCCAGTGAAACAGAGAGGAAAGCCAGAGCCTTGGATTAACACCCTCACTGAGGCTAAAGGTGTTCTTGTTGGGTTAAAGTTTGGCTGGAACACTGGGAAAAAATGAACACGGTCTTCTCTGAGCTTTTTGGAGACCCAGAATTAAAAGTCATCACTTTTCATACCCATCTTGCTCCTTAAACTATCATTTGCTACAGTAAATATTTGATGATCACTGATGTTGACAAACTCTGCCCAAGGCTTGCCTCTTCACCAAGTCCATTTGATATATATTCTTCTCTCTCTCTCTATTTCTCTCTTTTTTTTTTAAAGGAGACAAGCTACAGTAAGAAACTGTCAAGTGGCTTATACAGTGCGTCACCAGGCTTATGCCAACAGGATTGCTTTTATTTTCCCCGGATCATCTGGTCACTTGATGAAAGCATATCATCCTCAGTAACCTCCTGGATTTATTTTGAATGAATGTTAAAGGGAGCCCTAAACACAGCAAGCCAGTGAAAGTCAAAAATTCATGCAGGTGCACGACTCACTTTCACAGACACATATTTTGCTGCTTTAACAGTCAACATTACAACCTATGTGTTTGTGTTTCCTACCACAGACCGGGTGGTTGTTTGGCATGTTGAGGTGAAGAGTGCTAGGAGATGTAAATATAGTAGTTGGGCCTTCATGCTCTCATGCCAAACAAGTTCTCAACAGCAGCAGACAGATCTTAGGGCCAAAGGGGGATTGGGTGTCGCACCACTGCGAGACTGCAGAATCTGATTAATTATTAGTGAGTGGTGATCCTGCCATCACAATAGATCTGTCTCAAGCCTGCACACAGCCAGAGCAATGAGATGAAATGTAAGAACCAGGACTCAAACAAGCAATGGCGCCCTCTCCCACAGTTTCAGAGCTTCTTTCCCTGGTTATCTCTGTCATTCTGAGCTAATTATTGAAAATCTGTATATTTCTGATATCACTGAAATACACTGGGCATCATATTTCATATTTGGCTCAGCGTGTCACCTTCTGAAAGACTGAGGCAGTTTATTTACTGCACGAAAACAAACCAGAATGATCTTTCTCTGGTTTCAGAGGTCAATCAAACTGTCAGGTTGAGTTGTGCCCTGGTCCTCTCCTGTATCCCTGTATTTGGAAACTGTAAATTTTCCCAAGAAGCTATCTGTCGTCTTCGCTGCACCTCTTTCATCAATTTGACAACCAGCTTGTCTTAGACCAGATCCGTTTCTACTTGTGAAATGATTCCTCTTATAAAAAGCCAATGTGACGTTAATTGGCAAATCAGATGTGGCGGTGACATCTTATTTTGGGACTCTTCTAATGAGTTTTATAGAGTGAGACTCAACAGGGTATTGCGTTTAAAGAGCTCAAAGTCACTCAACACTGGGCTGTTGTTCCAATCCAATCCAATATGGCTGCCGTCATGTGTTTAGCTACTGCAACGCTGAGGTGAGGCAGAGGGGGCGCCGTTTCCCATGTCAAGATTGGTGTCACGGTGGCAGCGGAAATTACAGTCATATGTTGGTACTATTTTTGTCTCGCAGGGCTCTGTTTTCTCCCCCGTTTAATGGCACATTCCTTTCGGCAGGAGTTATGAAAACACCGGTGACAACATGTTCTATCTCCTTTAAAGAAGTGCATGACTGTCTGGCTCTGCAATAAAGCAGTCAGTTATTAATAGTTGGCATGGGAACATGTGTAAATTATCGTCCCCTTGCTTAAAATGACATCCCGATTCTCTGCTTATCAGTCCTGTGACACATAAGAACAACTTGAACTGTCATGTGTGAACGTGATTGATTTGTGCGCCGATTTGGCAGCTCTCTTGAGGGCAGCGTCTTTGTCTTTCAGGAAAACATCCCTTTACGTGCACGTGCTTGGAAAGAGGACAATTTCTTCTGAGCAGTAGTTGTCAGATCGTGTTATTTAAACTGTCACTAAATGTCTAGCAGGGTCATTTTGATCCTGGGTGACCTCAGGGCCTGGCACAGAGACGGAGAAACACGCCGCGTGAGGGTGCCATGCGCGAGTTCGGGCGCTGCTCTCCCTGAGGCTCGACTGAATGCGTTTCCAATGCAACATTACGCCTCTGAGTAGTCTTTTGAGTAATGCAATTCTGTCACATAACTGCTTTTGCAATCTGTGATTCTCATCATTTACGTTTTATTGAGAGAAGAAAATCGGCCGGCTGTATGAAAGGTTGAATATATAAATATTGCCCAAGGAATGCAATTACCCCCACTAGCACTGCTTTATCCAGTCTGTAGGAGCCAACTGTGTGTTTTAAGGGGTATGGATGACCCCCATGGGGCTCCTTTTATTGAAAATATGATTTACAAAGAAAACACGGCGAACACACAATTGTCCTCTGATCCGAGTTCAGAAGCCACGGGCAAACAGGGGAACGGGTCATAAAGCCGAGGCTGGAGTCCCTGCTGATCTCAGAACATCTGCTCAGCCATTTACCAGTCTAATAGATTAGCCCAGAGAATAGGTGCAGGTGTTTTCTGCCCTAGCCAAAACACATCAAAACCAGATTCCTGTCCAACTCGCGCACCGGCATGCAGCCGAGCCAAAATGAGTCATGGCCCCTCACAGATAATAAAACAAGCATAAAGTTTGCTTAAGATACAGGTGGGGGTGTTTTACGCACTTCTGGAGAGAAACAAATAGGAAGCGTGTTCGGGGATACAGTAATTGAATGCAGATGGGAGGAGGTAAATGAACAAATATCTCAGTGGAATACCTAATAAGAATGGGACAGAAAGGGAAATTAAAAATTATTGGAAGCAGATGGACTGTTCTTTGAGTTTTTCAGGGAAATTTATTAGGGCCATGAAAGAAATGTGTCTGTTTATTTTGCATTGCCATGAAATTAATGGCCTGCTGAGTTGTGTTGGTGTTAGTTTATGACTGCTATGCCATTAGTCATAATTTAGCTGGTATTTCTTATTGATTTGTGATTTAGCTTGATTTATTGGGGCCTGTCGGCTTTGATTTTGAACTCCACCACTTTCATTTCAGCAGCAAGAACAGATTTTCGAGAACAGAGAATAATGTGTTCAACAAAGTTTTGATATATGGGGAGTGCTCTTTTTTTGTTGTTTTGTTACTTTCTCCCCCCCCACGTCTGCCTCTTGTTTGCTGAATATATTACCTGTCTGCAGTGGATTCTGGGATTATACTACTTTTTGCTTTAATTGAATTACATTTATATATAAAATTGCTATACATTTTTACAATTTTATGCACATAAAATAGCTACCAATTAAAGTAAAATGACCTAAAATTATATTATATTATATTATATTATATTATATTATATTATATTATATTATATTATATTATATTATATTGATTTTGTATGTTTCATTCTGCCATAACACTACATTTTACTTTAATTTAGTTATTTAAATAAAACTGATGCAAATTTATAAATGTAAAATTAATATAAATTTATATTATATTATATTATATTATATTATATTGATTTTGTATGTTTCATTCTGCCATAACACTACATTTTACTTTAATTTAGTTATTTAAATAAAACTGATGCAAATGTATACGTGTAAAATTAATATTATATTATATTATATTATATTGATTTTGCATGTTTCATTCTGCCATAACACTACATTTTACTTTAATTTAGATATTTAAATAAAATTGATGCAAATTTATAGGTGTAAAATTAATATAAATTTATTATATTATATTATAAAAAAATTGTGATGAAAAACTAGCCCATATTTTATTTGTTAAATGGTTTCTCTGATACATACACACAAAACTGCTGTTGAGGCCAGGCGTTAACTCTCTGTGCAAGCATTTTGTGTCTCTTTCTCAATTAAGCATGAATAAAGCTGCTTTTATTGGTTCGTTAATTCTCGCACTGGCACTGTAGTGGTTTCTGATGCAAAAAACAGAGGAGGCTACATGCTGACTGCAGCGCAGCAGCTGCCCCACTGTAAATACAGGCACCAGAGCCGGCACTCATGGGTATTAATCAGAGTGATGGGTAGTGAGCAAAGAAAATGGAGTCTGATTATTATTCCAGAGGGATCCGGTGAGTGTACTAACATGGTCTAAGAAGCACCGCACTTCCTGTTTCCTCTGATCAATGGCAGGAAGTAGCACGGAGAAGCAATGCAGGGGTGAAGTACGCAATCCAGGTTTTCTGTCTACAGAGAGCCAGATGGGTTTTTAAACACCTCTGCAGCAAAGCTTAGACTCCTCCTGCGAACAACAACACACACACTTTTATTTCCCTCCCTCTGTCCCACACTGTGAGACACAGCTCAGCTAATGTTTGGCCTCAAAGCTGAAAGACAAAAGATGTTGTGTGAATTGTGAGAACAAAAACAATTCTCACCTTGAGGGAGACGCAGCAACACTAGGGTCTGTTCAGCTGGGCTACACTCATCTTTGCTCTAGTCGTCTGATGCGCTTACTGTGGGTTGATATAGTTTGTATTTAATGGGGGGGAAAAACACATTAAACAAAGCATGATTTTATCAGAATTAATCATTCTAGAGCAAATTAGATTTTTCTTATCAAAGAGAAGACATAAGCCTTTGTTGGTATATTTGGTATTTTATTATATAATATTGTATATATTTATTATACATATTATATATTATTTAAAAAATTATTTCTAACATAAAAATGTCAAATATCAATGTTAAATAAGTAGTTCAATAAATTGGTAACACTTTACAATAAGGCTCCACTTGTTAACATTAGTTAACTTCATGAATTAACATAAACTTACAATGAAAAATACTTCTAAAAGACATTTATCAATATTAGTTGATGTTAATTTCAACATTTACTAATATAATTTTTAAAATTAAAAGTTGTATCTGTTAATATTTAATGGATCTGAGCTAACATGAACTGATAATGAAGAGTTGCATTTTTATTCACTAACATTAACAAATACTGTATTAATGTTATTTAATGCATTAACTAACGTTAGCTAATGGGACCTTATTGTAAAGTGTTACCAGTACATTTATACATTTATGAATATTTATTCTGCCTATTGTACTCTTCATCTGGAGCACCACATTGTATGTATACTGTATTGTATTGTACACTGTATCATATTGTATCATGAGTTGTATATTATACATTGTATGTAATGGAACTGATTGATGTGAACGAATATAGAAATAACTCACCAAACCAAATAAACCTGAATTCTGATTAAGTGTTACATATAACAGCACCTCAAATTAAAGGACTGGAACTAATTGTTTGATAACATATGAGTTATTAGCATGAACAGCAAGACATAGGGCTTATTTACTTGAAACTAATTATGACGCCATTGTGGTTGACTCATGTTGTTCATTCTATTTAAGCTGGGTAGGTAGCGAAAGAAATCAAAAACTCCACAGATGGAACTTTGTTTCGAGCAGGAGTCTGTACAGCGACACACTTGAAAAGGAAACAGTTGTTTCATTAGTAATAGGTTCAGAGGACCTCGCTGCCACGCTGAGCAGTATTAATGGGCTTTGGATTCTTGCTTGGATAGAACTGAATTATGTTAATGGCTGACAAAATAGCTCAATGATGTGGTGAATCTGAAATCTTTATGGTTTCTTGGCACTAAATGAGGGTTTTGACCCTCTCTTCATGAAGAGAGACCCATTATATTTCATTTACTGATTAAGTCCAAAGAAGAATTATTTTGTCTAATGAGATGAAATCTGGATAACATGACATCTTCACATCTGCACACCCAGACTCTGGGACCTATTGTTATAAGGGGGCAACAGTGGCAGTCCTGTCCTAATTCATGCCAATTATGACCTGACCAAAGGAAAAATAAACCTAATAACTTTTTGTATTTGTTGTATAACTTTGTTGTATTATGTAGGTGATAATACGTAAATGTAGCATGCAGAGAACATAGTTTGAAATCTATCATCTTGTTTTAAATAAACTAATAAAAACTGCAACTGCTCACTCTAAAAAATGTTGGGTTAAAAACAACCCAAGTTGGGTTGAAAATGGACAAACCCAGCAAATTAGCTGTTTTAACCCAGCGCTTGGGTTAAACGTTTGCCCAACCTGCTGGGTAGTTTTATTTAACTCAACTATTGTTTAAAAATTACTGTATTGCTTGCTTAAAATGAACCAAGAGTATGTTGGAAATTAACATTTATTAATATGTTTAATAAATGAACATTTATTAAGAAGTTGAATGAATAATAATTAAACAATAAACATTTATCAGATTGCTCACCTTTTGATTATTATTGTTGCCTCTAGTAATCATGTGTCTGATTTTTAATTTCCAACCTATTTTGGGTTCATTTTAAGCCAGCCATATAGTAAATTTTAAACAATAGCTGGGTTAAATAAAACTGCCCAGCACGTTGGGCAAACATTTAACCCAACCGCTGGGTTAAAACAACCGAATCGCTGGGTTAGTCCATTTTCAACCCAACTTGAGTTGTTTTTAACCCAGTATTTTCTAGAGTGTGCAGTTTAGTTGTATGGAAAACATCAGTTGATCTTTAGACATTTTTTTGCACACTGTAACACTATAACAATACTATAACAATCGTACAACATAATTATCAAAGATACAGATGCACTTTTTGGAAGCTGCATGGCTCAGCAATCTGAGGGGACATGTTTCCCCTTGGCATGAACGGCTGTGACGCTTCTGTCCTTCTTTCAGCCTGAACGAGAATGTTTCAGTCCAAATGTGCTAGCTGTCTTGTATTATCCAGGGCTAAACATGACAGATCTTCCACCAGCGCGCTGCACTTCCTCTATATTAATGTGCGAGCTTGTGCGAGGTCCCCCCGTGCCTTTCCCTCAGGCCCCTCTTACCCACACAGCCCTGCTCTCCGGGAGTCACAAGAGATGTTCGGTACCTGTCCAGAAACACCTGCATCTCCACACCGTGCAGCCTCTGCTGGGAATGTGGGTTTTCAAGCAATGCTTGTTAATGCTGTCATACCCCAGAGAGACACTCCTGGAAATGGAAGCGAGATGAGAAAAGAGACAGTGAAGCAAGAGTGAAAATCCAGAGAAAGGAAGCAGTTTTATCATTGTCAAAAAAAGACCCCTCGTATCGCCCTTGGAGAGTTGAATAATTCGGTGGCGAGGAGAGCCCAGTTTTTGCGCAGAAAGTCAATTTGTTTTGATCATACTCCACCTATAGACTGATAATGCAGGCCTCGGCTGCGAAATATGGCAGCAACAAGTCATTCCCCATCACAAAAGCTCAGCCACAGTTGTCTTGCTGTACTCACGGATAAGTAACTGCTTTTATTTAAGTCGACTAAGCATCAAAAGGAGCTGGTAAGCTTAGGAGAGGAAGTACAATGTCAAGAGGTTTTGTTGAAATCCTAGCAGGAATTTTTTTGCCTTGGATACTGGGCCTGAAGAAAGGCGCACAGTGTAGGGGGCTACAAGTACCCCTCCCTTCGGCCTGACAAGCACAGAGCTGCTTAAATTGAATTGACATGTCAGCAGGAGAGTAGCGCTTTGTCCCTGCTCTGGATGCCAGCATACTTAACCTTACCATTTAAAGCATTAGCCACTACCGTTGGCACTCCTGACAAAGAAAGCCCTGGAAGCACCTCTTACCTCTGCTTTTTTATGATTTTTTTCTCCCCCCATCTTGGCAGTTTTATCTGTCACGTGATCAACTGCTTTTATTTTACATTGTAATCCAGCCCTTCCCTTCTGGGTTTCATTTACAGTTAAGTGCAGGACACGGGGAAAGAGCGGAGGGCGGAGGGCGACGGAGAAAGAAAGGGATGGAGTGAAGGAGAAAGAAAAAATGGGGTTTGAATGAGCCAAGCAGTGAGATAAAGAGAGAACCAAAGGGGGAGGTGAGCGAAAAGAGGTCTTACATTGAGTATCGAAGTGAGAGCGAGAGAGAAACAACTATGTTTGAAGTGGGGGCCTAATGTAGTGGAGATGGAATCTGTCACTCAGCTTATTGCATGTTGATGACTCAGGGCTGTTTGAGCTGTAAGCAGCCTATGATTTATGGACAGCAAGTGAACTCCTGCGGGCGAAAAAGCAAGTCGGGGATCAGAGCGGCAACAGGGCCCTTTTTGGGCTGGAGCCCGGCCCTGCATTTTTTTCATTCATGCCAAACTGCTTTGCACGGCAATTAGCTCTGTCCTCATTTAGTCTCCCCAGTCCCAAAGGGTAATGAAAGTCATATATCATCTTCAAGGCTGCTAATTATCCAGCATGGTTGCAGGTAGGCTTTGTAACAGTGAGAAGGGCCTGTCGCCCTGATATTTATTGCTCCTCCAATAAGCAAGTAAAAAATACTCTCTTGAAAGGTTGCCCACAGCCCTTGCCTCACATCCTTGACATACCTTTTTGCAAATGTGCTAGTCAAAGGGGAAATGTCTTCATTCCACATAACTCATTTTTCATGCTGTAACGAAGCGTTCTGCGAGAGCCTCTGCGCAAGTGCCGGAAACTTGAGACGAGACACGTAGCGGGGGTCAGCGTGTCTCCGCTGATTTACACGTGGGTTAGTTAGTGCCAGGACGAGATAGAAAAATCAGGAGAGAGAGAATGTGCAGTAACCGGAATGCTGGCCGCTCAGTTGTCATTTCCAAAAAATAGTTGGAATACCTACTTGCTGTTTTGTTATGTATCCAAGCGTCCAATATGCAGAACCGTTTTTTAATTATTGTTTCATTTTTCTGTTTAATTTTTATTGTTTTTTTTTTTACTAAATGGTCATTATGCTACAACAATAAAACATAAGTGTTCATAAAATAGTAATAATAATAATTATTAATATTATTGTTGTTGTTGTCTATTATATTTATGCAAAGATGCTGTTTCTGGGTGGTATTTTTTTAGAAACCTACCAAACTGTGCCACACTGTAAAAAAAAATATTTTCATGATTTATCACAACATTTTTTCTTTTGTCAAATCAACTTAAATAATTAATGTGGTACAGATAACATAATATTTTGAGTTTCTGTTGATTAAACCAATCACCTTCATTATATTAACTTACATTTTTAATTTCGATTAACTCAAAATTTTAAGGCAACCATGAAACTTACTTTTTTAAGTTAAACCAACAATACTTTTTTACAGTGCAGTTTTGCGGTATATTGACGAACTGATAATTGATTAAGTATAGGAAAAAGTGAATATTGGTAAAAAAAATATCTAAAGAACTACATTTTTGGACTCTATGTAAAGCTCTAAAATGAAAACTTAAAGGGTTAGTTCAGCCAAAAATGAAATTTCTGTCATTAATTACTCACCCTCATGTCGTTCTACACCTGTAAGACCTTTGTTCATCTTCAGAACACAAATTAAGATATTTTTGATAAAATCCGATGGCTCAGTGAGGCCTCCATTGACAGCAAGATAGTTAACACTTTCAAACTATCCAAACTTCCAAAGTCACGTAATTTCATTAAACAAGGATTCGTTACGTCAGAAGTGTTTCGAAACGTTTCGAAATTTCAATGGTTCACGTGACTTTGGTAGTTTGATACACGCTCCGAACCACTGATTTGAAACAAAAGATTTGCAAAGCTTCAAAGCTTCATGAAGCAGTGTTTTGAAATCGCCCATCACTAGATATTGTTGAATAAAGTCGTTATTTTGTTTTTTTTGGTGCACAAAATGTATTCTCGTCGCTTCATAACATTAAGGTTGAACGACTGTAGTCACATGAACTGTTTTAAATATGTCTTTAGTAGCTTCCTGGTTATCTGAAAGTGTTAATTATCTTGCTGTCAATGCAGGCCTCACTGAGCCATCGGATTTGATCAAAAATATCTTAATTTGTGTTCCAAAGATGAACGAAGGTCTTACGGGTGTGGAACGACATGAGGGTGAGTAATTAATGACAGAATTTTCATTTTTGGGTGAACTAACCCTTTAATAAAAAATTTAAGTGTTTAAGCACAGTATAGAGTCTTGAAAAAAGGTTGTTTTTGTTCTATCCGAAAGGGCAATAAAACACTTTCACTTTTTAAATACAAGTATGACACAGAGATATATACAGTATATACATTACATTCAGTCCCAGCTGTGATCTCTAGAAATATCTGCAGTGATTCTTCAGTGGTGTCTTAACTTTGGTAGGAACACACCCCTACTGTCCATACCCAAATCTACACCCATGTTCACACCATGTCTTCTTTCATGATTTACGAGAGGAACATGGAAAAATCAGCAGTGCAGTGCACTTTTAACAAACACTTCACCAAACCAAACTTCCAGGAACTTAATATATTCAAGTTTTTCCTCTATCCTTTTTTCTCACTATAAATTAATCACGGTTGTGACTATAACATATATGAAAGATGTTTGTTGGGGCTTTTGACATGTCGTGTTAGCATCATCTCAAAAAGGAATGACTGCATGATTTTCCTGAACCTCCCTTCTGATTGAAAACATGTGATTTAATGGCAGATTAAGAGGAGCTATTGGGCTGAGACTGTAATTCATGTAGTCTTGTTAAGCAGTGTTATGAGGCCCCTTGACAAATTATGTTTTGCAGCATGGGTTGCTCCCTCTTTCCCTCTTTCCTTCCTTCTTTGAGTCACTAGAACAGAAACGTGAGGGGCGTCTCAAATGGAAATATTTATATGGTTCCAAAACGCCTGAAGGGCATCATTAATGCCCATATTCAGAGATCTATAATGTATGCAGGGTACTGCAATGATTTTTGGAGCTCAAACATCCAGATATTTTCTCAGGCTAATGACTTTATATTTGTCTCATTCCTTATTGCTTGGAGACACAGGAGTAAAGGAAACAAGCCTGAAAAACACAAGGGGGCATGGGGGGGTGGATAAGGATAAATGTACAGCTTATGGAGATCAGATTTTTAATTACACTCAAGGCTATGATGACAATCCCATGCAGCTTAAAGCTTTGTACAGTAAATGTATGCCCAGCCAAACGCCCACTACACACCACCGCCCTTATGTCTTAGTGAAGAAAAAACAAAAGGAGACAAAATGGAGTCCTGATTTCATCAGGTCCAATGATGATGATGATAGTAATAATAATAATATATATGTAAAGATTATCACAAATTTATTTTTACCTTTGTTTTGGGCTGTTTAATGCTGTCTTCATGTGCTATCGGAAATTTGATAATTCCCACTTCTGGAGTCATGATTACGAGTTGATCGCATTCAAGCTTTGAAATTGAAAGGCATTCATGTGCAATTTTTACCTAGGAAACTACATATATATATATATATATATATATATATACACACAAATATATTTATCTTTTTGCATCTTTCACACACACATACACACACACACACACACACACACACACACACACACACAGTGTAAAAAAAAGTGTAAAAGATGTAAAGATGATAATGATGATGGCTCACGGTTATGGCAAGTAAGCTCCAAAGCACGCTAGAAGCGTTTGACCAATCACAACACACTTTTCCAGCTGACCAATCAGAGCACATTGCAGTTTTCAGAAGGAGGGGCTTCGTAGAGACAGGATTTACAGGAACTAAACAGAGCATGACAAACAGACTGGAAAGAGAGGCGCTGCAATAATGTAAAATATGTGAAAAATAATGTGTTTTTTGAACTTTCAAGCATGAAAACCTATTCTAGACCCCAAAAACAAAATCAAGAGCATAGGGCATAATATAGCCTCTTTAAAATTGGATTATTGAATAACTTAACCTGTGAATACTGTTATTAGGAGCTTCAAACCCACAAAATTGATCAGTATACCAGGTATAACGCTGCTTAAGTTAGAAAGAATATTGGTAAATATATAGATCAGACATATTATCTGCCTATCTCTTTTTAGAAAGTTTATCTAAAGAAGTAAATAACAATTTGTCCACTATCTGAGGCTCTAAAATATATTTGCATAGTGCAACATCTCTGCCCTTTAGGTGAAGAAAAAACAAAAGGAGACAAAATAGAGACCCGATCTCATCTGATACACCTCGGATCATACCGGGCAAGCACACGGGTTAGGCCTAGTATCAGAGAAGAGACTAATTGTCAAGGTTATGCCTCTGTAGATGATTGATGTCAGCTCGGGCCTTTCTGTCAGCCTGTCAGGAGGCAGGAATGTTTAATGTTCTCATTATTGGTTGCGCTGTTGTGTATATTTCTCTGTCAGCAGCGCGGACCCATCTGAACTGCCAAAGCACTTCAAAGGCCTGCAGGTCATTTATCTTCCCCTGACGCGGTGAGTGTTCAGCCTCAGCTGAGTGCTAGTGATTTGTTATGACTTGAGAGCAAGCTGACAGACAGCTCTTCTGGTACAGAAAAAAAGGATTCCTTTTTGTCACACCGTGAAAACATCAATGTCCCTGTAATGGGCTACAACTGTCAATGGAGGCCAGCACCTGACAGTTGTGTGGTCGCACTAATTTGCAGCCCCAGTGGCTCTCTTCCCCAACTTTAGATTTGGTTATGGTGTCACAAACAAACAGGCCACCATCTGCCGCGAGGTGCCACGGGGCCCGGCGGAGGGAAGGGGAGAGGTGGCTCGGCTAATTGAAGTCACGTCGCAATTTCGTATTAACGTACGTAGCTCGTCGGCTTTGATGTCGAGCCAGAAGAAAAAGCCGATGCGACTAGGCGAAGATGGGCCGTGCACCGTGGGCCGGAGTCAGGAGGGAAAAATCAGATCTTTGTTTCCTTTCCCAGGCCATGACATGATTAATCGTTCTCTTCTGATCTAATTTTGGAACATGAAAAACAGCACATTTGTCTTGAAGAAAAATGATGTGCTGTACTGTGCAGATGGAAATTTCCAGCCCTGAAAAAGATTAAAGTGAAATTCCACTCCTTAGACCTAATCATGAGTTGTAGATTATTCTGTCGTTTTAAGCAGATGGCGGGTTTGATTCAGAGGCCCTCTCCTTATATTAATGAATACTAGACTGGTATATTTGACTTAGGTAAGTGAAATGTCTATCACGCCTAATGGACTGCCGGTCGACGGTGCGCGTGCCCTACCGCCGCGTGCCCTTGCTACATATTTCATGGTTTGTACTTATGCAGAACATTTTGTTTCCTTCAATTTTTCACACTTGTCAACAGTTTACTAAATATTTTCACACAGGAGTGGAGAAAAGAACAAACTTGTGTCCACAGCTAATTTCCATCTATAGGTCACTGCTATAACTCTGCAACTAAAACTGTCACCATGGGCGAGAAGAGAGCAGAATTCAATAGTAACTTGATTAAGTTCCCAGTCAACATGACTGCATACACAGCACTATGTTAACCAACCTAATTATAGGAGCGGCGAGGAGGGGTGATAAAACTGGCTGAAAGGAGGTGCCTTCTGAGGCTGATCATGTGACCTTCAATACTGACTTACCCTCAGGGAGCGGTTGGAGCTCTTGTCACACCTCTCCTCTCGTTCTATCTGTGCGTATTCGATTCGGAAACTCGCACCATTCTTCACTTAGTCCAAATTAGGTTATGTGATTAAATCCCCAAGGCACACTTACCACACCCACACAGCTAGTAAAAATAGTGGAAGAAATGTTTCAGATTATTGTCACTTTTTCAGTGCTTTATTCAGTTTGGACTGTCCTAGAATCTCACATTTTTTATATGAATATTCATTGCAAGAATGTTCAAGAATTAGTAATGCTAATTAGCAGTTTGCCTCCCACTATTAAGACAAAGCCATTCTGTGCAATGCAATATTTAAGCAATAAAGTACAAGCAACATGGTACCATTTAAGCTGTAAATACTATATATTCACAATATAACATACAGTAAATATGAGTGCCTTATAGCTTTCAAAAATGATTACATAATAATTTGCATGATAATTCAAAATATTAATAACAATATTTTTATTAAAATAATCATATATTTGAAAAAAAAATTAATTAATTATTAATAATATATTATTTACTATTTAATATTATTAATTATAAAACGGATAGTTCCGGCCCTTGATTCTGATTGGTTGAGCCGCATTTGAAGCCGTTGTAAAATTCCCGAAAACATACAGCTGACCGCATTACATAACTATCGCTGCGCCACTGAGTGTGTATGTTGCTGCGTCTGTTTTAGCAACCACTCTTAGCAACGTAAACATATATTTGTTCTCTGATTTTGTTCATTGAAGCTTACTGCATTATGTAGAAGAATATTGTGAGAGAGATATCGAGTGACTGAATGTATTACCTGCATTCAGATGTAGCATTTTCCTTCAGGTCAGTCCTATGTTTATAATAAAAAATCAGTTTGAATGTCCGCTGCGATCTTGTCCTTTCAACGTTTAATGGGTTTTCCCGTGCCCTGCTGACACTGACAGCACTAGTCAAAGCATTTGTCATTTGCATCTTGTTCTGTGTTCACAACAAGTTTCAATATAAAAGTCTTTGCAACTGAGTGACTCACTCATAAAAACAATCTTTGCCGCCATCTAATGGCGTAATAATGTAAATTTTGTTGCTGTTCACCGTCAGGGACTCTTTTTTTTCCAGCGGAAGGAAGGCTTTTAATGATTTTACTTCATGAAAGTTGCATTGATACATATTTTTTTGGCTTTAATATTTGTATTGTGTGGTAACCGTTTTATAAAAGCAATAAGCCCTGTGAAGCCCCGTGAAGCCCCGTGAAGCCGTGGTTTACAGTGGATTTATAACAGCTAACAAAGGTTTAACAAAGGCCCTTAGCTGTTATAAATTCACTGTAAATCACGGCTTCTTGGGGCTTATTGCTTTATTTAATTATATTATTTATTTAATTATTTTATGGCACCCACTTTTATTTTAGGTGTCCTTAACTGCTATGTACATATGTCAAAAAAAAATAAAAAATAATTAATTGTTAGGTACAATGTAGTTATTGTATGTTGTATTGCAAAACAAACAAACAAAAAATGCTAAAACTTTATTTTAGTGTCCTTGTTACACGTTACATGTAGTTACTATAGTAATTGTGCATAATTACATGCAACTAAACCTAAACCACACCCTAATCCTAACCCTATACTAAGTACATTAATGTTTATTACTCAGTACATAAATGTATAATTACACTGTAACACAGACACCTTAAAATAAAGTGTAACCCAAATCACTTTAGCTGCTATTGAGGTGTGATATGGGTAAGGTTAGGGACAGGTTTCATGGTATGGTTAGGTTTAAGGGTGGGTTAAGGTGTAAAGGAAGGGTCAACAGTGTAACTATAGATATAACTACAGATGTAACTTCAGTAATTACAAGTAATTACATGCAGTTTTTTAAAAAATATGTGCAATGTAAAACATGTATGTACACAATAGATCCAAAGTTATTAAGCAAATTCATTAAGTGCTTTCCTTATACAAAAACAGCTTCCTAAAAAAGAGTCGCAGGCCTGTTTTGATAAGGTCATGGACAGCAGGGGAAAAAACTATGCTAAATGCAAATAATAAAATGCAACTGACCATATAATTGTATACATAATCATATTAGAGAGAAAAAATAGGCTTAGGAGGAGAAAATGCTTCTCACATGCTTTCCACAACATGTTGGGTGAATGCTTAAAGCATGAAACCTTCAAAACTGAATTTTGGACAATTAACTATTTCATACTATACCAAAATAATTTAATTAATTAACTTTAAATAATTAAGTTACTATCAGGTTTTCACAATCAGCATCAAGGACCACAACTATCCATTTTAAAATGACCATTTTAAACGCTGTGCTCATTAATGTCATGTTTACATTCTATCGATCAAGAATATGACGAATGATTACGCAGAAGACACCCCAAGGGATCAAATTATATATTCAGCACTGGAACTTGACGTCAAAAGCATGGCATGGCTGGATTGATGCTGGCAGTATATTAGTCTCTGCCCCATCAGTTTGAGTTAGCAAAATAGCCTCTTCCTAGGGCTCCTAGACAGGAGTCTGGATTCCTGTGAGTCCTTTGGACATTTGGACCTGATGAATGTGCCTCGGTCATTCCTTGGCACTAACTAGCATTGCATGATAACATTTATATTTAGAAACATACTGTCTTGGCACTGTCAAAATGTGCCTTGTGCTCATGTTGGATGCATTTTTAGTCTTGAAGTGATAAAGGTTGACTGAGGTTCTGTGGCTGAATGCTACTGGCTTGTGCAGAAGGATAAAATGTAAACATCTGCTTCCAAAAGAACAATTGAAAAGGAAATAATCTTAAGAGCTGCAATTGCCAACGCACAAGAGTACTCATGAATACGGCGAGTATAAATTTAAAACAACAGTGCTGAAACGTAGCTTGTAAACCAAGAACACAAGTGGAGTGAAAGCAGGAGCGTCGTGCCAATATGTCATACACTAAATAGTTCTAAATTAGAGTCTGTATACGCCTGTTGGAGACGCCATTCATCATACTCAACTTTGGTCTGTTTCTTACAATTTTGGCAGTAAGCGCTTCCACATGCCAAGTTTCTGCAAGAGAAAGAGAGGTGGGGGGAAAGCGCCAAGGAAAAAGAGGGAGAAAATGCAGGTTATCAGCAAAGTTTACATGTCTTTAATCAGTCTGCAGTTAATTAGCGGCTTCCACACAATGTGGCTGCGAGTCATTAATCATACTAGCGTGGAGCAGTCAGCCCGGTCCAAGACATTTGGAAACAAAAGTTTTGTTTTCCATGAAGGGTTTGAGCGCGGCCTGGCGTTGGCTTTCTTGGCCATTAGGCTGGAAATGAAAGGCCTTGTCATGGAGCTGACAGACAAGGGCCCACTGTTCAGCTCCCTGTTGGTCTTTCCCTAAACCTCGCTCAACAAAAGATGACTTCACCCCTTAAACAAAGCTTACACACATGCACACACTCACACACATTTGGGCACATTTGTCTGCGTGGAGCTCCATGTGAAATGTCACGTCACGCGGCCGGCCAAAGCTCTGTGATACTGCGCAGCAATCCTGCCAGATCCTGAGTCGTTCCTCAGCCTTTCCTGCTCTTGTGCCCGACTTTTTCCTGCTCTTGCGCTGTATATATTTAGGGAAGGGGGATGAGGTGGAAATGTAATCCGACGGATAGCTTTAATTCGTCATCCAGCCCAGCATGCATCATTCACCGGAGCTGACCCGAAGGTCCGAGGCTCTCCTTGTTTATAATAGCGCAAAGATGTGGGTTGATCCATTCCCTAAAGTCCTGACATGCACATTTTTAATCTTGGCTCGAGATGGGTAAAACTGTCCATCTACCTGTCTGCAGCAGATAAATTCATTGGCTGAAAATTTTCCGCAGTTACTTCCAGTACGAGTTGTAAATCTATTAAGAGGCGAGCCTTCCCAGGCCTGTCACGCTGAATGTTCCGACAGCTCCATTTACCATTCCTGATCATTCTATGACAGGAATATTTCCTGCCACTGACTCTGTTTCGCCTCTCAGCTGAGACGGGAGGCCAAAATGTATGTTTCATTGTCAAGAAACGAGTAAAAAGTCTGAGCAGGCTTGGCAACTGCAAAAAGAGCCTTTCAACTGCTTTTCATGCTTGTGCATAAATGTAGACTTTGGCAATTTAGTGAGTGACTGAGGGGGCAGAAACGGGAAAAAACGCGCTCCTGTGGGTACACTAAGAATGTAATTGCCAATCAGAGGCGAAATGCGCAAGTAATGTCATTCGGGGGTTAAGTTTAAGGTGTATATCAAGTACTGTTAAAACACGTCAAACGCCTTTGAGCCCACCGGCCTCTTTGGCGTGCCGTGTTTGCCTGTTAGAGCACTTCAAAGCTCCACAAAAGGTACAAGTGACATCAAATGAAAGATTGTTTAAAGTCAGAGCTGCCGAAGCTCTCTGGCAATCATTTATCTTGTTACCAATAAATCAAGCTCACTTCATAGTGCAGTCATAAAAATGTATGAGAATGTAAATGCTTGAGTGACCCATTAATCTTGTTTAAAGTGGCAAATGTAACATGTTCTTCACTCGTGGTGATAAAGTTATACTTCGCACCCTTATGAAGGATTGTTGATGGCAGAATGTTCTGCGTATCAGTATAATAAGCTGGAGTGGAATATGTAAAGAAGGGCTGCCTTGAGGAAATCACTCAAGATCTCATTGTGGTGTGAAATTCAAACTCCGTGTCGAAGGCATTCTGGGGCAGGTGTCACTTAGTAAAGGATCACTCAATTTCGGCTTGTCATTTTAATATGTGTTTCGACTTCTTTTAACAACACAGTGAGGAGTTTCACCGTGGGTACGCGGCCTCACACACACCTCTTGTAAAAGCAAACACTCGGTCTGCCTCTCCTTTCATATGTTTCTCTCAAACATCATTTATCATTTGTCTACTGGGAGAAACGTCCAAGTGACACAAGCCCCGTAGTGAGCGCGGACCTCCCCGCATTAGAATATTTCCGTTAGAAATGCCTTAAAAAAGTGAGAATGAACGAGACTGTGACCCATGTCAGGAGAATGTAATAAGGCTAGTGGTCTCTGAGTGAGGGGGTAAAGTGAATTAAAGTTTTTTGGGGGGTTTCTGGGTGTGATTAAGCACACATTCAGCTCTGGCACACTAAGGAGTTTATTCACCTTGTCTCACAGGGGAAGTGATGAAGTAATGATTAATATGAGGGATGTTTGGAAATGTAAATCCCTGCTGCAACACAAACAAACCAAGGGGCTTTCTCGGGATGATTAAATGCACATTTCACAGTTGATTGAGCATGCAAGAAGTCATCCATTTCCCCTGAACTCTGTAAACAGTGATGCAGGTCCTCTTTCCACTCAAGTATATGACCGTCGTCGTGGGTTTATATGCACATACAGGCCATTGAAGACGAATGACTGCCGCAATTTATATAACCGCCGGGATCTCTTGATTAGGTAATTTATATGGAGGACAGGTTTATAACCACTAACTTACCGTCTTGTCCCAGAACAATTATTTCAGAAATCTGGCTGTAAAAGCAGACGATAAATTCTCGCTTTTTCTTTCGCTGTCATTGAATGTCCAATAACCTGGGATCCAATTCTCAGTAAATCGTCTCCTTTGAAAGCGAGAGCAATTAAATCATGAAAGTGATTTTCCTGAACTGTTTTTGGTGAACAACAGAGTTTGCATTCATGGACTGTGGGGAGCCAAACGTCTGGGTCGTACGGTTGTGCAAATATCATTCCATGGTCCGAGGCATGTGCACAAAAAATCAAAATATTACAGGAATTAGGACATTAACGCTTTATTCCACCAACGTAATTGTGGGGGTTCAACTTTCTAGTGACTTAAATCTTACATAAAATGGCATACGGCACACAAAGATTCCAGCAAACAATGCCCTGATTTATGAGTGTTTTTCTGTTAGTGCAAAGCGTTTAGCGGGACACATGAAAGACATGCATCATTGCCATAGTTTGCATATCATTAAACATGTATTACCCCCCTTGGCTACAGTCTTAGAATGACATTGTGTAATGTAAGTATACTTCATTCCTAGTTGCACCGTGACCCGGTGATAAACGAGTGAATAGATTTGTTTTTGATAACTTCATCAAGGATAGTCACATTATTAAGTCTGACTAAATGTGCTACATGAGAAAACACTGGTAACTCGTTAAATGAGACTATGTAGCCGTAATTCATGGATGGAGTTAATATATTCTAGCATGCGGTGACACTGTTATACATCACATTATACAATGGAATATGTAGAAGCAGCACCAGCTTTATGCCAGAGAAATGCCAGCACCGCACAGAACAGAGATCTAAGCTTAAAACCAAAAAAGGTGGGTTAAAATGTTTTGAAAATAATTGAAATATTTTTCATTATTATTTATAGGCATAGCATTACAGTTCACATAAATATGAACACATATTCACAATTAACTATGACTTTTGCCCCAATAAAGTCTTAATTTACTGCTTACTAATAGTAGTAAGGTAGCTGTATTAGCATTTACCATTTAGGGATGTAGAATAAGGTAATGCAGAATAAGGCATTAATATGTGCTTTAAAAGTACTAATAAACAGCCAATATGCAAGCAACTAGTTAAAAGTGAGAATTGTTCTCTTATACTACAGTGTTACTGTGTGTATGTATATGTATATATATATATATATATATATATATATATATATATTTGTAAATAAAAATACTGTAATGAGAGACTAAGTTTAAATCAATCAATCAATCAATAAATAAATAAATAAATAAATAAATAAATAAATAAATAGGTTGGCCAAGTGTGATCAAGCATACAAGGAAATTATTGTAGCACTGGAAATTCCAGTAATTAACAAAAATACAAGATACGGAATGTAAAAAAATATGCAGATATATATTATTATTATTAAATATAACAATAATAATAACAATACAAATATTGATCATTATTATTATTATAAATAATGTGATAGACTAAATTTTTTTTTGTTATATAGATATATACATTTAACTAAATTATATAAATTTAAATTATTTATACATTTTTTTATTTAATATTATTATTATTATTATTATAAAAAGGTCCAGTGGCTTTCTATACAGAACCCCACCCTTCCCGAAATTAATCATGGTTTTACTACAAATAGAACCAAAAAACAGGGTTATTGTAGTCAAACGATGGCAACCACAAATTAACAATTGTTTTGCTACACTAACCATAGTTTAACCATGGTATTTGTAGTAAAACTGTGCTTATACAAATGATAATCAATCTGCCAAAAACTACACTTTTACTATAATAAAACCATGGTCAATTTTTGTAAGGATAGGGTTTCTTGCCAAAAAGTTTCTATATAAGGCGAAATGTCTTAAATGATTGCATAATGCTTTAATGTTTAATGTGTTATTTCATTTTCTGTCTAATGATAAAGTATGTTTACGAGCTGTTTAATTCATATAATGTAATTAAAATAAAAATAAACAAATTTAATTCATTCAAACTAAATCCATAAAATGATCTGCATGATAGGAACCCCTAAAAGGTTCTACATATGAAGCGCCTGACGGAACCCTTTAAGCTTCTATATAGAACCTTTCCTTCTAAGAGTGTAAATAAACTTGCTCATGACAGTACAATTAAAATGACTGATGAGTGTCCATTCATGTGGTATCCCCCCAAAAAACATCAACTGAATTTGAAACTTGAGTGCATTTTTAAATAGGCTGATGAGTAACATAGAATCTTTCATGTTAGATGAGCTGATGTCTGTCTCAGTAGTATTTGATGGTCGTCTAGCGTGCTGAGCATCTGGTGCCATGTGGATGGGGCCGATTAACAAGTCCACAGTTTGCAGCCTTCTCCCAGCATGACTGCTTGTAAATGGTACTCTCATAGCAAAAAAAAAAACTTATTAGCTCCATTTCCCTTCGAAAGAGAGCTAACACTAACCATCTCTAGCACTGGTGACATATTTATTAATTGTGCGATAAGATTTTGAATTTTAAGGTTTTAGCAGTTCATCAGGTAAGAACAGTGGTGCTGGTCAATAGTAGCTCAGCTGGTCGAGTGTGCAGGAATGCTGATGGAGTGTTATCCACTGAGAGGTTTATATAAGAGATATTTAACAAATCACAGTGTGTTAACGTCTTGACAACATTGGTTAGGATCCCTTAGAAAGATACTGCTCACTGACTGTGTAAGTTACTGTTTACAAGCTAAAAGTATTTGGAAAATGTTGACCGCTAACCTGCAGTGGACGAGAAAAACATTTTGCTGTAGGCAGATATATCTGCTGTAACATCTGCGATGTAGGATGAAATGTTGACACTTACAGACTTACGCTACATATTTTATTCTGATCGCTAAAAGGCAACATATTTGATTCACTTCTTAAAGGATTAGTTCACTTCAGAATTAAAATCTCTTGATAATTTACTCACCCCTATGTCATCCAAGATGTATATGTCTTTCTTTCTTCAGTCAAAAAGAAATTAAGGTTTTTGAGGAAAACATTCCAGGATTTTTCTCCATATGGTGGACTTCACTGGGGTTCAACGGGTTGAAGGTCCAAATTGCAGCTTCAATGCAGCTTCAAAGGGCTCTACACGATCCCAGCTGAGGAATAAGGGTCTTATCTAGCGAAACGATCGGTCATTTTCTAAAAAAAATAAATAAAAATGTATATACTTTTTAACCACAAATGCTCGTCTTGCACTGCTTTACGCATTACGTAATCGCGTAACCTTCAACCCGTTGGTAGCTGTTGAAGTCCACTATATGGGGAAAAATCCTGGAATGTTTTCCTCAAAAACTTTAATTTCTTTTCGACTGAAGAAAGAAAGACATAAACATCTTGGATGACATGGGGGTGAGTAAATTATCAGGAAATTTAAATTCTGAAGTGAACTAATCCTTTAAAGGGTTAGTTCACCCAAAAATGAAAATTCTGTCATTAATTACTCACCCTCATGTCGTTCCACACCCGTAAGACTTTCGTTCATCTTCAAAACACATATGAAGATCGTTTTGATGAAATCTGAGAGCTTTCTGTCCCTCCATAGACAGCTACGCAACTGACACTTTGATGCTTCAAAAAGTTCATAAAGAGATCGTAAAACTAATCCATATGAACTAAGCAGGTTTAGTCCAAAAATTTCTGAAGAGATTTGATTGCTTTATATGATGAACAGATTGAATTTAGGCTTTTATTCACATATAAACTTTGATCAGCAAACATAAACAGAAGCTCATTGGTTCTTGCACGTCATGCGAACATGCTTGAGCTTCCATTGATTAACTGGTGTGTGAGTTGATGAATGTTTATGTGAAATAAAGCCTAAATTCAATCTGTTCATCATATAAAGCGATCATTTCTCTTCAGAAAATTTGGACTAAACCACTCAATTCATATGGATTAGTTTTACGATCTCTTTATGAACTTTTTGAAGTGTCAGTTCAGTTGCGTAGCTGTCAATGTAGGCACAGAAAGCTCTCAGTTTTCATCAAAAAGATCTTCATTTGTGTTCTGAAGATGAACAAAAGTCTTACGGGTTTGGAACGACACAAGGGTGAGTAATTAATGACAGAATTTTCACTTTTGGGTGAACTAACCCTTTAATAAAAATGACATTTTCATTGTGTCGCCTGTATTCTGAATAGCAGTATTCTGTTAGAGTGTAAGTGTTACTTCAGTCAGGAGTCTGCTTGAGTGTGAGTAGAAAACATGAACACAATCAGAGTATTCATGATTTTACTCAGTGGGGGCCATTCAGAATTATAAATGTATCTGGACACAGTTTGAGCAACACTGGTGGAGCAAAATGACATTTAAAAACATTGAAATATGCCCTTTTTTAAATGCACAGACTAAGATGACTTAAAACAGACATAGTCTCCCCCAATTCGTTTCATACTCTATCTACAATTGAAGTGCTGTCACTGAAAGGAAACCTGCTTATGACAATGTGATGAGAAAAAAACATGAAAGGCGGCCCCAGTGGGTCAATCTGCAGAACAGTCTAGCAGGTGTGCCTTTCCACTGACTAATGTGTTTATGATCACCTGGTGATTCACTTTGCCATTCCTAATAGCACAACTCCTACCAAGTGAGGTTAAATATTAGCCGGGAATATATGCCATTAGATACAATGACAGCTTTTGACTGACATGTCAATGAAATACAGTATAAATGAAAAATATAAAATGGCTTTATTTACCAAGCAAACAGCGGAGTCCTACTGTGAAGTGGCCATATTTTTCTTTGAACCGGCGTTAGACTGACAAAAACAAACATTCACAGAAAACAACCCCATTAATATTTTATTATACTGCTCCCTTGTGAACGCTGAAGGTAAATCATGCATCAAATATTAAAAGAGATATTTTTATGTGTGTGCTCATATGCTACATCAGACATATCTTTGGATCCCCTCACGAAAAGTTAACACGCATCTGTGGTTTTTCGTCTTTGTAATTAGCGATACGTGTTATTAATCACATTTGAAGTCCACCTCTTCACCCTGGCCCTTCCTCTTGGACACTTTAGCACCCAATACACTTAACAGAAAACAGTCATGGTTCTGGAAAAGCATATACTAGTAAATTATTTAGTAGAATGTAGCAAATTAGAGAGCTTGTCCCATCCATCACTTATATTTAGTGAAACATGTATACAGGGCAAGCGTACACACTGTTAACATTGAGTGCATTACATGCTAAAAGCCAGAGGCCAGCTAAAACCTCTCTGTATTTTACTGTTCTGTCACAAGTAATTCATCAAGACTAATTATGAATGATCTTCCTTGGAGTGTTACGCGTGCTCTCCATGGAGGCTTATTACGCTAAAGGTTATTGGCATGCTTCATTGTGCCTCGGCCCGCATTACAAGGTACGAATGTCATTGTACTTTTTTGGCTTGGTGGGAATGACACTTGAAAGGGTCCTGTGTGCACCTTAAAGGAAAAATCTGTTCGGCTCAAAGCGGATGAAGACTAAAGCAGAGACAGAGTATATGTGACATTAACACAGGAGAGGCCTCATTAAATTTGCATTAAATTAAATATTAAATTATAAGCAGCAGAACCAAACATTACACTGCACGAATATTATTCTCTCTTATCGCGAGTGTTCAAATATTACATTTATAATTTGCTCTGATTTATTCCCGTACCATGTCAACGCCTCAACATGACAACCTGTCATCATCCGCTCCATTTGAGTGACAGCCCATCAATCTTTTCCACCCACCCATAGGAGGAAATGTGATGCTTGTCAAAATAGGAATTTGTCTTTGGACATTTTTCAAATCTGTGCCACTGCAAATGCAAAATAATAACTCTAGACATATGATGTAAGATTGACGTGGTTTTAAATTGAAAAAAAGCGCATGACTGTGTAACTAGATTAAAATGATTCATGAGACTTGAATTAACAAATATATGTTTCTTCTTTCGTTTCTTTTATTAGATTTCCTAAACGCTTATGTGCTCTGGAAGCACCTAAAAAAAATTGGACTTTGCCTATAGGAGGAGCTATTATGCCCCCACATTTTCAGTATGACATACACCTCCTTATTTACTCTTTCTCCATTAAATTCTAGATGCAATATAAACCTCAAACTACGCAGATTCCCCCATAATACATTCTTTTCACTACTTCAAGGTTTTATATGCCCATATATGCCCACTTGAGCAGCAATACAAGCTTCCAGATCCAGCTCCATATGGCATGCAGCTGCAGATGACTGCACTGAGTGCTTATGAATTGTGGCTGTACTCTTCAGAGAGGCGGCAGCTATCTGTGGGAGGTCATGGTACACAGACATCCTCTGAGTTCCATGCTGAAGTACGAGGGGTGAACAGGGTCAAGGATACCAAAGCAGGTGGAGGCTCTATCACCTCCCCCCTGTGAGGGAGACATGTGGATGATGCATGGAGGGCAGATACCATGTACTCCTTTCAGGTCATTTTTCAAGCATAAAAAGCTGAAAATTTAGTTAAGAAATATTTGGTTTATAAATTTATAATTTGACTGACTGACTGACTGTTTTCAAAGAGATTTCCTCAACATTGCCCCCTGTCTAGACTACAGCTCAAAAGTTTGGGGTCGGTAAGATTTTTAAATGTTTTTGAAAGAAGTCCTTTATGCACACTAAAAAACTGCATTTAAAATACAATAAAACAGTATTATTATGAAATGTTATTACATTTAAAAGAAAAAAACTGTTTTCTATTTTAATATTTTTAAAATGTGATTAAAAGCTGAATTTTACTCCACATGATCCTTCAGAAATCATTATGCTGATTTGGTGCTCAAGAAATATTTCTTATTAGTATCACAGTTGAAAATGCTGTAATACGTTTGTGGAAAACATGATACATTTTCAGGATTCTTTCATGAATAAAATAAAAGAGAAAAAAAATTGGTTACACATTACTAAATGCACTTACTATAGTAATAACAGTAAATTATGCATAATTACAAATAACTAACCCTAAACCAAACCCCAACCCTACACTGTAAAAAATTATTTTCATGATTTATCACAACATTTTTTCTTTTGTCAAATCAATTTAAATAATTAATGTGGTTCAGATAACATAATATTTTGAGTTTCTGTTGATTAAACCAAAGACTATAGATATAGAAAGACGGTTCACTCCTATTAGTAATGAATGGAAGAAACTGCAACGCGCAATATGGCGAAATACGTCCCGCCTTCTAAGTAAAAGAGCCAATGGCTGATTTATAAAGTCATACGCTGCGTCCGAAATCGAATACTTCTCTACTATATAGTACGCGAAAAACAGTATGCGAACAGAGTAGTGTGTCCGAATTCATATTCAAAAAACAGTAGGCGAAAAGTTTAATTTCAGTGAACTCAAAATTTTAAGGCAACCAGGTAACTTACTTTTTTTAAGTTAAACCAACAATTCTTTTTTACAGTGTAACTGTAACTCTATAGTACATGTAGTTAATTAATATTACTCAGTATTTATTTAAGTAAGCACAATGTAACTACGTCGCCTTAAAATAAAGTGTAACCAAACATTTTGTTTGACATAGAAATCTTTTAGCCAGTCATGTCTTCATTCTTTTTGGCTCATCTTGTACTCTGCCACATAAAGTTGAACATATGACCTTTTAGTATATACGTATGCGTGTGAGCGTATGGCTGAGGGCTGATGGATGTGCACATGGAGGCACTGCTGGAGTTGTGATCTCCCACCAGATGTGTCCGAGCCGAAGGGAGAAGCTCCACACGGCCTGTCAGAGGCAGACTTCTTTAAGAGGAGACACAGGTGTTTGCCCCCAGAAAGCCGAGAGAAATAAACTGTCAGGAAGATAGTCAGAGGCGAAAAGCATGGTAGGAGGAAAGGATCCCATTTCCAGATGATTCCTTAATATGGACTCATTTATTCAGTAATTATATGATATGTGATGCTAATTCACTCCGGACGGCCGTTGAAGTTGGTGAATTGACACAAGCAAGATTTTTAGTGATATTCAAAAACAGCAAAGCCACCATACACTATGATTTCATTGTCATGACACTTTTGATTGATAGACCTTTGGCTTTTGATGAATTACCACTCATGTTTCTCGCAGTGCAGTTATGTATCAAGTGTCAATTTCTTATTCTCTACAAAACACAACTCATACACTTATATTCTCGAGCAAATTCGACCTTTTGAATAGGCATAATACTTTGCCCCAGGAAGCATTGTAACTGCTTTTCATTGCATTGTTGGAAGAATGCATTAACATTTTCTTCCCGGTTGCACACACAGAGCTCTGCCAATTATATTACAAGAGATGAGATAAGTAATAACATATCTAAGTCTTCCTGTACTCATACAATGCTTTTTCACAAAGGTAATTGCTTTATTTTCATGCAAAACACCCGTGTGGCCTGCGTGTTATTTTCATCAAGTTGCGTCTTTGTCTGTAGGGCATGAGCAAAGCAGGACTGAGAGTAATTTTGAGTTCCTACTTTGCAGTTAACACTAAAATGCATTAAAGCAATAAAAATGATGTGAAGGTCCATATTTCCTCAGGCTGTGTTGCTGCGTGTCTGGACCCATTTGTCTCTTGGTCAGATCCATTAGTTTGGCTGCGCAGCGCTCAACATGGCCAGCATCTTCAAATATTTCTGCACAATGTGTGATGTGTAAAGGCATCATAACCAGCTCCATGAAAACAAGCTTAAAAATATTGTCTAAACTGTTTCCTTTGATTAGATGCACTGTTAGCATACAAAAGCCATGTCTCGTAAGGGAGGTCAAGAGTCAGGATTCTGAACTGCCAGAGAAATACTGCTGTTTGTTAGAGTTTAATGTCTTATATGAACTTGTCAGATAAAGCTGTCAGAATTCACTTTGAAAATTCAATTCTGCATATATCCGAGGAGATCAGAAAGATCATTCCTCACAACATCTCTGATATTAGCATCACCAGCGAGGCCTGTTGACAGTCCATCATTAGGTCTGTCATGGCATCCGTCCTGAATGGAAATTTGGTTGCTAATATTATTCAGTGTCTGCTCAAGAAAATGAACTTTCATCGCTTTGTGCACATGTTTTAACAACCTCACAAAGAGCATGGCATGTAATTTTATTATAATCAGAAGTGTGCTTAAAAAAGTGCTCCCAAGAATGACAATGTGCATGAGTGCAAAGAACAGATTCAACGAGCTGTTACATTCCTGTTTGAGTGCCTCAACAGTTCACAGGATCATTCTGAAACAAAGATTAATATCTGCACTGCACCGTCCAAAGAGTGAACAATAACACAGTTATTAGCATAGCTATTAGAATAGCTGTCAGTGTTTATGTACATTATCCTGCTTATTACATGGTTACTCGACAAATAAATACTTAGACATAAAATATTGATTTGAGTCAAATCACAAAATAGTTAATTAGAATTTATGAAACAATCGATGTTGCAACAAGACAAACACTGCCACAATATTACAGAAATATTAATACCGAAGTAACTTGAGGTAGTTTTTCCGTCTGAATTAAACAAGGGAGAGTGAGTCCGCACTGTTACTTAGCATTGTGTCATACACTCTTGTGGACTCTTTTAAAGTCACCATGATTTCAAATTTTTTATGGAATATTGCAGTATTTATTATAAATATTATATCTCTGATGACGTGTTTACTGGCATAAGGGCGGGACAACCTGTCTCTCACATGATGAACACAATAGCAAAGTCACAACGATCCAACAATCCAATCAATTCTCGATGGACAAAATCAAGTCCGCCCTACATTTGTTCTTGTTTGAGAAGCAGTTTCACTTGGAAATACGTCACAATAGGGAAGAAAAGACACAGCTTCCATTTCATGCCCACTTTAAGTCATTATCTATATCCGAAGTTCAATTCCAGTACAGTGCTGGGACATCACAACAAGAAAATCGCAGGACAACTCCCATAAATGCTTTCATCCAGTCACAGCGAATTCATTCTTTCAAGGTAGCTATAGGAAATACAAATGCATTCTTGCGTTCTTAGAACTGAAAAACAGCCATGAAAGTGGCGGCGCCCCGGTTTCGGTTAATAAGATATAGAGAGTTGCCATGTCAGTGGTTGAATGCAGTAATTGACCAGTCAGAATCAAGGATTCCACAAGTAGATAAAACATTCTTCTTGCTCAAACAGTAGATGGCGTCAGCTATAGCAAAAACACAGGTTGACAAGTAGTGTTGTCAAAAGTACCGACTTCGATACCAAGTCGATACTGAAATTTTAAAAATGTGACACTTTGAGCGCTATTGAGCGGATTCATAAACAACTCTGATTGGCCATTGTGTTCATGCACTCAACATATATGTCTGTGATTGGCTACAATGTTCAACGCTTCAAAAACATGTTGAAGCTCCTGCTTTCAAAATGCTTTCAAATGCTCCCGTGCGTTGATCATTGTAGCCAATCACAGACATATATATTGAGTGCGTGAACAAAATGGCCAATCAGAGGTGTTTACGAATCTGCTCAACAGAGCTCAAAGCGTCACATTTTTTAAATTTCAGTATCGACTTGTTATCGAAGACGATACTTTTGACAACACTATTGACAAGTAGGATGCCTGGATGAAACTCTCCACCAAATGCATAAATGTAAGTGTAGATATTCAAATTCTAAATGAAACAAAAATAGTACATTTCAGATTATGACATCAAACTATCAATACATTGAAATAAAATGGAAACATCCAACATTATTATATGACACACAGTTTAAACATGATGTGGAATGTTCTTGACCTTGCAGAAGACTGGTCAAGCAAAATAAAGACATGGAGACTCAGATCATTGCAAACACAAGCACATGGTCTCACTACTACAAGCTCATCTTAGAAATCTCTTCAGCTATTTATCATCGACAGACATCCGAGCCATCACTGGGCTCTTTACGAAAAAAACCCATTAAGTATTCTCAGAGAATGGTCTCATTTCCATAAAATATTCTTTGTCAAAACCCCAAAATGTGCAAATGAAACAGGCATTGAGATATGATAGCAGGGCCCCGAGAGCTGCCGTAAATGACCTCAATTAGGCACTTAAAGCA
Source organism: Mylopharyngodon piceus (assembly GCA_039654765.1). Classification (NCBI taxonomy): domain Eukaryota; kingdom Metazoa; phylum Chordata; class Actinopteri; order Cypriniformes; family Xenocyprididae; genus Mylopharyngodon; species Mylopharyngodon piceus. Next base: position 7,216,553 of record CM077450.1, read on the forward strand.
CAAGAAGGTGCCTCGCATCGCAGGCCCTTTGAATGACAAGCCGTCACGGAAGCCATTTTTCTTTGGGCCTATCTCACCTTGATGAGCACTTTGAATTTGTAAATCAATGAGGAGAGAGAGCGCGTGTAAGCGCCAAGCGATACTAGGAGCCCGCCGTGTTCAATGAGTGAATTGTTTGCCTGGGTCTCCATTACCACTCTCTCTGGGAGCCGTGGCCGGGATTAATCTGTCAAAAGGGGACAATTTAGCATTGATGAATATGACATGTGACCATTGATGATGTTGATTTTATCTCTGGAGATTAGCAAGATTTACTTCAGATGGGTAATAACGTCATTGGCTTGATGCAGTGGATCTGTTTATGAGCTGATTAAATCGCGGAGCTCCTGCTTCATTTCATGCTATTTGGTTTATGGCTTCATTACTGCAATCACAAAAGCTGTGGTCATTTCCACCTCCTGTGTCAACATAAATCACTCTTGAAGATAGCTGCTATGTGTCGTAGCGGAGCACCTTTTGGCAAAGACAATTATATGAGCTATACAAAATAAGTTTTGTACTTTACAAGGTTAAATTAAAGCGGTTTTAAATGATCTAAACATTATGTAAAAGCAGGCCTGTTGCTAGACTGTTCAAACAAATGCTTTCTCATTTGAAAGATTGCAATGATAATCGTCCTTATCGCAGCTAAAAAGGATTTTGTCTCAATCCCATAATCCCATAAATCAAGCCACTCTCGTGAGAGAAAGACATAATTGTCTGTGACTTATGTCTAGAAGTTTAGCATTTGCGTGGCACTCACATATTGACACAGCTGTTGCTCAAAGCATAGGATTGCTATGTCAGACTACAGCATGTCTGTTTATTTTATCACACGCCTAGTAATTACATTGGTGTCAGTAGTAATTTTGAGCTATTTAATAAAAGAGTGAAGTGCAAATCAGTGGTGGCAATCCAGGTGTCTTCTAAAGTCCAGCTTTCATTGGTAACTGGGTTTATAGCAGCCCCAGTAGAAGGGTAAATTCAGAGCAGGAAGGCCTTGTGTGTCAGCATACCTTGGCACAGCCTCCTATAAGCATGGTCCATAAATCAGCCACGCGTCTCTACCAATGCAATTAGTTTTTTTAGCACCTCTGGTATGAAACCTGAGGTGTGGCTATGCACTGTACGCATGATAATTATTAACCATACTCAGTTTGCGTTCTTATGTTTGAAGACCCCAGTACTGTGTAAAATGTATAATAGTAGTTTTAAAATTAACCTACTTTTTTGCCCTTCAAATTATTTAATATGATCCTCTGAGCTCTGACGTAATACAAACCCAGCAGACGTATATAGTTTTGAAGACATTGCTCTGTTTTACAACAAAGCTGTATTTCAGAAAACCCCACACTGGAAAAAAGAATTGTTGGTTTAACTTAAAAAAGTAAGTTACCTGGTTGCCTTCAAATTTTGAGTTCATTGAAATCAAAAATTTGAGTTAATACAATGAAGGTGATTGGTTTAATCAACAGAAACTCAAAATATTATGTTATCTGAACCACAATAATTATTTAAGTTGATTTGATAGATGAAAAAATGTTGTGATTACAAATCATGTATATATATATATATATATATATATTTAAATATATGTAAATATATATATATATATATATGTATGTATATATATATATATATATATATATATTTAAATATATGTAAATATATATATATATATATATGTATGTATATATATATATATATATATTTACAGTGCAGGAAAATACAATAAAGCAAATATCTGCAAATTCCTTTAAAATGTATGGGGTGTTTGAGGCCCCAAATATAAGTAATGAAACATTTATCATGGGACATGTATGTAAACTTTATTTTGTTTATTATCAGTTCTCATAAGATTGAATTTGATACTTTTATATAAAGTATGTTTTTTCGGTAACACTTTACAATAAGGTTCATTAGTTAAACATTAGGTAATGTATTAACTAACCTGAACTAACCATGACCAATACATTTGTTACTGTATTTACTAATCTTCATTAACATTAGTTAATGAAAATACAGTTGTTCACTGTTTGTTCATGTTAGTTCACAGTGCATTAACTAATGTTAAGATTTTAATAATGTATTAGTAAATGTTGAAATTAACATTAACAAAGATGAATAAATGCTGTATAAGTGCAGTCCATTATTAGTTCATGTTAACTAATGTAGTTAACTAATGTTAACTAATGAACCTTATTGTAAAGTGTTACCGTTTTTTCTTTTAGAGCTATATACCTTGGGGTCTCATAGACCCCTTACAGAACATGAGGGTTAACACTTTTAATTTTATACAAGTCATGTGGCATGTTGTCTTGTTGATCTATGAAATGTTTCCCCTCAGAAATGAGGCTGTGGACTCAAATTCATCTCCTATAACAAGCTGTAGTTGTCACAGGTTAATCTGGCATTCCAATCCTCCTCTTTTCCAGATAGTGGTTGCCTGGCATCTTACAGGAGACCACTGTGGAAGGTATTCACTTTATTTATCACCCTTATAAACATGCTCATTGCAGAGCTGATCAGTGGTGTAAGTCATGCTTTACTAGCAGGCAGTGGAGTTCTGTTCCTCTTTATACTCCTTAGCCACAGTGAACAGCAGTGGAAGAAGCGGGGTAATTTATGCACACATGTGCCTGCTAGCTCCTCTGATGACAGGCCCGGGAGGAGGGGCACATGATGAATGGCTTTCCATCGGGGACCTCCTCACAGCCACCATGATGTGGGTAAAAATGGAAATTGCTCTCTTTCACCGTCATTACATCAGTTTAAAGCTTGTGTGGGCCTCCAGAACATAGTCTAGTTGCTCCGCGTCTATGACATTTCTGGGCGGGTTGAAGTTTTCCATCTTTAATGAACTGCTTTAGGAGTGTAAATACAATCATTAATTAATCTTGTGTCATTAGTTATAACTTTAATTCATAAAACTCACGTAGTTCGTATATTTATATAGCCTATTATTTAAAATTCATAGCCGGGGTTAATCGTCACCTCTCCCAAAACTGTAATAAATAAAAACATACTACTATATACAACTACTTTAAAACAAAAGTAATAAATAAACTATTGGATATTCAGCTAAACTGAAATGTTGTTTTACATGTAAAAACAAAATAAGTTTAGTCGACCCCTATGTGCAGTTTATTTCGCGTAACAGTTAACAATGGAAAAAATTACGCATAAAATGTCGTGAGACGATTTGTACTTTATATATGATATTGCATGTTTACTAGTAAATTATATAGCCTATGTGTAGTGTACTTAGTGAATTTATGTAGTTAAAACGTATATTAAGCCTTATTCGTTAGCTGCGTATTTCAGTTTTCCATTTGCCTAAAACAAAACAAAAACAATATAAAAGAACTTTTGCAAGAGGAAATATCCACGTTTTTTTTTTTTTTATTCGTCTCGCAAAATATCAGTATTCTTTACTGTTCTTATGCGTTATCGTTCTTTTATTATTGCATTATTGATATATGGAGCATTCGATAAAGATTTTTCTTATTTATTACACGTTTTTACAACCGAATTATAGTTTTATAAATAGTCTCCAGTTTAAATATATACGCAAATAAACGCAACTGAGGAAATTATTTGGTGAGCACACATACAAAAATAGATAGATGGGCCTATAGGCTAGAAAACACAAACCCTGCATTTTGTTTCTTAGCTGGAAACCGTAGTGTTTCATTAAATGACAGATATGATTTACAAGTCTAGTCTAATGACAGTGTTTGCTCACTGAATGAAAATATTGCTGACCGTTTTAGGCTACTCTGATATTTGACAAATAGCCTGTGTACTCCTTATGTGTTTCTGTAAAAATCTCGTAAATCTGAAACAATTTTTTTTTCGTTAATTCACATAAAACAGACTTAAAACTGATATTGGGTAATCTATAGCAAATAAGATGTACAATAATGTAAAACTTAAAAATGTATTGGTCATTCGAGTTTTTTTTTTAATATATATATATATATATAAGTCTGTTTCCTGGCTATTTATAAACAAAGAACTCGCAATGTTATCTCTTTAGCATTTCTCAAACATAACTCTTTGTCCACATAAGCCATTGACGGCTGCAGTTATAACTTAGCCAACTGCAAACGAACCATTACAGAATACATCCTTGTTCAACAAAACCACAACAAATGCACGTTCAGCATAGCCGTTTATATTCTGAAATGAATATTCGATATATGGTGAGATGATGGACTGACAACATGATAGAGTATATGAAACTGAATAAGAAAATTAACACCGGTCGTGTCATTCACCTAAAAGTTGTGCTGAAAACATTTTGTCTTTGTAAAAATATGAAAAAAGATGATACGTCCCATTGATTAATTTATCATCGCCGACTTAGAGTAAATAAAGTGGCAATTTCTACATTTCTTTTTGTATTTAGAAATAAACTATTTTTATTTATAAACTTCAAAGCATAAGTACTAAAATGAACCTGAAATTATTTCAAACGTGTTTTGGCGTCATTGCTGAAAATCGTTATACCAAACTTTCAATATAGGCTGATTGCTGGCTCAGTCATTAGAAAAATAAGAATAATAAAATCTCTCAGACACCGACGAATGCACTCAGAATTTTAAATCTTATTCGAAATTAAATAGTTCAGCAGAACTGTAAAACCTGAAAAAGGCTGCAACCATGGAAATTACATGTTTTGTATTTAAAACTGCAAAAATCAATAAGCTATACTTAAATGACAGAATTTAGTTTGAGTTGAGTTTTGGTGCTGTTCAATTAATGAATACCGAAGACAGAAATATGGAACAGAATTGTTTCTTATTTTCCAGAATACATACAAAAAATACCAATTCTCTCTCCGTGGTGTACACCTGAAAAATAACGGCAATTTCAAATCATGTGGACAATTTGGGATTTAAGAAACAAACATGCATGTAAATTATCTTCTTTTCAATGAGACATTAAATAATAACGAACAATACAATCATAGCAATTCCAAATCAACATCCAACTGAAGACCCCTATTTTATTAGTACTCTAACATGTGTTTCACGTTATCTACAGAGTTCATGTAATGCACTTTTGAGTTGCTCAAATATTTTCATTTGTATTATTGTCCGCTTTAAGCTGACATAAATAAATACAGTGAGTCCACGGATCCAGTCCTTCAGTGGCGCGATGATATAAAAGTCTTTATATTTCAATCTTTATAATCTATAAATTTGGACAAAGTCTGTTTTTTGTTTGTTTTTTACTGGTATCCAAGCGCTGATGCTGTGGTGAGTCTTTGACCGTACAGTGCATAGGGAGAATAATAAGGACCGGTCGCGGCAGGTACCGGAACCGGTGCGCCGGGAGTAGGCAACGGGCTCTTTGAATACGGGTGATAGCGGCTGCTTAGTCCTAACGCGTGATGCGGGCTCCTGAGTGCCAGTGTCCCGGGGCTCCCAGGGGCTCCTGAGGGCGGCATGTGCATATGGCATGCCATAGCTGCGGCGGCAGCACTAGCTAAAGATGATGAACTGGGATAACCCGATATCAACTTTTCGGTCCCGGTGAACGCGGTGTGCGTCCGCAGGTGGTTAAGAAGTTCTTCGGAGGACGAGAAACGCTTGTCACAAGGTCCGTTAGCTGACACCCAGTTACACACATGGGGAAGAGGGTCGTTGGGCAGCATGAAGCCATAGGGATACAAAGGGTGTCCACCAAAAGATGGCGGCGAGGAGTGAACCCCGTGCAAAGGGTGTGTCGGGTACATGAGTGGATATCCGGACTTCAAAGCGGACGCGGCCGCCGCAGCCGCCGAGTCGTGTGTGCAGGAAGCTCCGGCTGCACCGGCTAAGTGGCTGGCACAGTGGTAACTCAAGCAGTAAGGGTCTCTACAAAGGCTAGCTGACATTATGGATGGAGGGGATGCCCCGGCTAGGGGGCTTGAGCCAGCTTTACTGCAGCCCAGCGAGCTGGCGAGCTGTGCGTTGACCAGACTTCCACCGTGGGGCAGGAAGTGTTGAGGATAGCCGGCGTAGGCCCCTGCTAAACTGCCAGGGTACGTCATGCCAGCCGGGGGTAGAGGAAAAACAGTCTGGCCGGGTTTGTACGGAGAAACGGGGGCTACAAGTCCTGACCCCAGGACGGAGGCTGAGGACGAAGAGGTGACAGACGAGGACTCCGACGTCGCTGCTTTGGATCCTGATGTGGTCTCCTGGTGCTGGTTGACCTCCACGTTAATTCCCGCACAGCTCACGCTTATCCTGCTATGGCTGACGCTGGTCGGTGCAGATCCATCTGAGCAGTTTTTATTACAATCAGACTCTTTCTTTTCATCTCTCTCTCCCTTTCCATCTGATGGCATCGGAGAAGCCGAAGTGCTGGAATTCGGGCTGCCAGTCCTGGGAGTGAATGGCTGGCAGGTGGCGCTAGGCACACGGAAACCAGACTTCTCTCCGTTCGACACCCCAGAAGACGAGTCCTTCTTATCCGCTGGCTTGGAATACGGCTTGAAGCTGGATTTGTCTTCCACACCGATGTCACTCAGTTTTAAAGGACCAGATTTCGACTCTTTTTCGTTAGATCCGTTTGATGTTACAGAGGAGAGTTTGGAGGAGGGTGGAGGGTCCGGTTTACCGATCTGAGAGCATGTCTGCGCAAGAAGAGCCAGAGGACTTTTCTTGGCATCGAGCTGCGAGGATAGATAAAAATAAAGGACGTAAACACCACAAATGTGTAAAAGCACAATCAGTACAACGTATGTGTCAAAATAAACAACAAATAAACTTCCTTGAACGACTCGTCGCTTGTTTTGAACGTTTTAAGCGAGTCGATAATGTGCGCATCGCGCAAAACGCGCTGAAAGGGTAAATGCCTCGTGCCAAAAGCGCATTTACAATGTTAGGTGAATTAAAGAGAAAAATTTGTCGAATTAAAATGCGATGTTAGCTATAGGATTTTATTCATGTTATCCACTCAGCTCCGCCACGTCTAATCCAAGATTCCCGTAATTTCTCCGACAAAAGAGAATGCGGACTTGTTATAAAATAGCTACATTATGAAACAGCGAATTCACATCTTACCTCAATTGGACTAACCGGGGTGGATGGCAATGGCTGAAGATATTCAGGGTGTAAAATGTGTCCTGTGCGTGCAGTAAGCATTTTCAAAATCTTTATGGGAAGTCGGTTAGCTTGCCGTAAAGGGTCCGAAGGAGGGACGGAATGGAGAAAAGGCTTGCTGACGACCGCGGAGTTGTTATTCCGAGAGCTGCTGCTGGTGCTTTCCCAGACTAGATCAGTATCACTATTTCTTGAAGCAGAAGCAGAGGGCGATGTGATCATGACCCAATTCTCATGTATTGTGTTGGTATTTCATTTATCAGATTAATAAATAAAAAAAAACTATGCCGTAATCTTCATTCAAATAGTAGAAATAAAGATAAATTGTATAATCCGTATGGAGCAAAGCGCGAGGCTATCGCAGATCCGGAGCCGCGTGTGACACCACAGGCATAGCGCGCGCTCTGTCTCTTCCCGTAGGTCCGCGCGCTTGTCCTCCCAAACCAAGAACTGGTAGAAATTTTCACTTCAAAAGCAGCTGAATTAGTCCGAGATTAAAGCCCTTGCCGCCTTCCAATCAAATGGGACCCCGAGGTGATTGGAGGGTCAAGGGGATGTGACGTTCCTCCTCCTGCAAGCGCCTCTATTTTGACAACTTGGGGGAGGAGATTTTGCTCAATATGTAGGTTGTCGTACACGCCGCTGCCTTTGTTAAAAATGAGATTTAAACTGCTCGTTATTCATTTTCACGAGCAGACTTCCTTAATTTTACCATTTTTTTTTGAAGATTAACTAATTGAGAAAAAAATTATTCTGTATTAGTCTCTTTTGTATGCCTTTTATAATATTAAGCCCCACGTTTCTACTGATGATGATTAACACCTTCAACAAAAACAGAATTAAAACATTAAAGTTTGTGAGATTCTGATTTATTTTTTATTACACCTCTTTGTATCAGGACTTCATTTTAATAACCATCTAACCTTTTGATTCATTACTTATTTATTGTATAAATTGAAATTTAGTCTTCTTTTTCTAAGATGTTGTGTGCGTTTAGTCTTTTTTTTTTTACTGTTACGCCTACCTTGTGTGAGTGGGCTGAAACATCAGACCATAAACACAAGATCAACTTGTAGTGTTTGAATTCCCCAATCAGACAAGCGTTGACAAGAGCAGACCAATGCAGTGATAGAGGGATGTGAATGTCACATGTTTTCAATATAATATACACCGCCCTTCTATTTCTATCCCCACCCCTCCGTCAACTGTCAATTCTGCTCGACCACAATCAATCAGTTATTTGTCAGTTGCTGTCAATCCTTTTCTTACTTCACGTCAGCTTTTGAAGCTGATTATGTGCCGCGAGTGACGGAGAAAAGGGCAAAAGAAGCATCCTGGAGAACAGTCACTTAATTTGAGGGGCATGCAGTTTCTCTTTTTGATTCAGTTTGGAAAGGTTTTTGTTTAAAACCTGCGGTAAGACAAGAACCTTTTCCCCGTGTGTGTTTTCTTTTTTCTTTTCTTTCTTTTTTTTCAATTAAAGTAATAGAAAATCAACCACTGGTCATTAATCCTATAGTTTATTTAGGAATACAGCTGCTAAGAGTAAAACAACCTTTTTTTTTATTCCAATAATTTTGAGGACCCTTTTTTGACTGATTTAAATATAAAAATGAATATACCATATAATTGTTGTACTTTTTACAACTTAAAAAAGTTATAAAATAAAAACACGAGGCAAGCAATGTAAATATTTTGCTTTATATAGGCTATAAAACGTGTGTAAGCTAATCTTATTTTAAATTAACAAAGCAATTTCATGCTCATAAGTTACCTGTTGTCATATTTATGTTCATTATCATTTGTATAATTGTATAGCCTATATATATTTGTTTATAACTTATTTCCCTCTGCATTTAATTAAAAAGAAACAAGTCGATGTGTTGTGTTTTTCTGACTGCATGAACAGTAGCAAGACCTGTTTTAAACATGCTGAGGCTAGGTTTCAGACAGGTGTACATGATAGCTATACTTCAAATTATATTTCCCTTGTCTCACATGCAGTTTCAGGTTTTTCCGGACACTACATGTTTTGCACAAATGTGAACTTCACTTGTAGGTTATTGCGTTGCCTCAAGCTAAAAAACAACAAAACTTTAACTCACTTGGAATGTTAAAAGAGACAAGAATACAATAATAATAATACAAAAAAATGGTCCAGACAGTTTTTCCATTCATGTCAACTAAATTTTATTTACACACAATAATATTATTCATTTTATTTGACAATACCAAAATACATAAAAGAAAGAGAAATGGTCTGTCAGACCTTTGAGAAAAGAAGTTTAAAAAGCCTTGAACTATTCACCGCTGAGACGGCTAATCAGTATTGAGGCTCCGGGGCAATCGGGCAGCTTTTCAATGCGCTTTGCCTTTCATCTCTCACTGGATGGAGGCGCTCAATTAAAAGCCTATCAGTTTGTAAGTAAATCAACGCCTATCAAAGTTGTCACATCAAACAAAACGATTATTATTGCAACCCGCCTCCACCATTAATCTCTTTCTGCGGTAATCCGCTTGACAGGTCATCTAGGAGAGCAAGAAAACCTGGAGTGGACAGTCATCAGCGTGAAAGAAATGTATATTTTGCTGGAGTATCTCAGACACATGAAACAGATAACACTGGTCTGTGACAAACAATAAACTTTGCTGGTTTGCCCTACTTGGCAATTAAATCCCACAACGCGGTTTTATTTATTACACTTAAAATAATAGCCTATAGAAAATCACATTGCTTCAATTAGCCATGCACATCTAAGTTTTAAAATAAAATATAAATAATTTTATTTCAAAAGCCTATAAACCAATACGAATGTGTGAGGTAATTATCTCGCTCTCTCTCACACACACTCTCTCTTTCCAAGAATCAATATTTAGGCTACTGAATGCATTTGCCTTTTTAACGTAGTTTACGTGTTTTAATATTTAGAAAAGTTAGAATTATTTAGCCACAATACAATAGGCCTTGCTCAAAGACATGCACGTTTGGTTACAATTCTGAAAACCATAGTCGATTTGAAACAAGTAAGAAAATATCTTTTTCATTCTTGATTTATAGATTGCATTAACACATATTTGTATTTGTTTAAGTTTTTGAAAGTGCAAATAGTGGGACGATTTTGCTGTATTATTCCCTTTTCCAATACAACACAGACACTAGTGTTGATACCGGCCATTTTAAACAAGCTGAACGCAGAATGTTTCTTCAGTATGTAAAGATGTGTGATTGTTTTCTGCAGAGGCTGTCAGCGCGTGACACACTGCGTGAGATATTAGGGCAGAGAAGGGTAACCATAAATTTCAAGCATCGGGCAAAAAATTTCTCTTTATTGTCTGCATGACGAATGAGCTTCTGAACCAGACACCAAACACTCGGTATTACACTTACATGGGAACATATTTTGGGGGGTCATAATTGATATTATTTAAATGCAAATGTATTTTCATATATTTCATATCATGTTTATGTATGACTAAATAGTCATTTATGCCTAAAGCGCCCGAAACCCCAGCGCTTGTTCAAAATATTTTCTGTAGTCAAAGTTGAGAACCGCACATTACGATTTATCAAAATAAACAATAACACTTAGGCTTCATTTTTTACCCCTTAAGTTACAAATAAATTTGAAACGGTTGCTGACATTAAGTGATGGGTAAAGCAGCTTAGTCAAAGTAAGCAACACAAAATCAGTTCCAATTAAAATACCGTAGGCTATTATTTACTTTTAGTGTTTAGAAAAACTCTCACATCAGTACACTGCGGATATTCAGCCAACTCAAATACTTTAAAAATGAAAACAGCGTCTCAGTCCGCTTCCTTTCTTTCAAAACACAGCATCTACGATAAAAATAATAACAATTAAAACTATAATAGCGTAATTATTCCTTCACATACGTTAAACATGCATTACAAGGCATTTTCATCATTAAGTTCGGTAAAAGAGACCACAACGAACCACTTTACCTTAAATTACACACGCGCTCCGATGTGATACGACAGGTAAGAACATTTACAGACACAATCCCTTTATTTTCTACAAAGATGATAATATAAATAGATTTCCAGTGGCGTCTTATGAAGCATATATTAGTAGCCAAACTAAGTCGTTACATTATTCTAGTATTCGTGCGCTACCGCCAGCATAAGATCAGAAATTCTACTTGTCTCCACACTGTCTGCGCGTCCAAAACTTCCGCCTATGGGAGGATCCGTGGTGACGTCATGGCGCTCCCAAGCTCTCGAGCGTCTCCCTTTCTGCTTGTCCTGTCATAAAACGATAACAATAAAGCTTTAAGGTGTTATTTTAACTTAAACTATTAAATGAACACGCGAATGTGAAGAAATACAGTAAAATAGGATTAGTGAAATTATATTACAGTGAAATATGATTCTGAATTGTAATACATCACCAACAATGTTAAACACATTATTTGGAGATTTGTTCCAACTTCCAGTGATTAAAACGGCTGCTTTTTTCAACAGAAGGCTGTCCACATTGCAAAAACATGGCAAAACATTCTTGGGAATGCCTTATAACCAGCTAAAACTGATTTGAGCAATTGAACAGTGGCGCGTGCTTCCGTCTAAGATCAGCTGACACGAGCACGCGGAAGAAGTAAAGCTTCATACGGAGCGTAGTTTGAAAGTTTATTTTGGAAACATAAAGCAAACGTTTCATTCTTATGAGCATAAAAACTTTTGTGTTGGTCCTCGTTAGAAGCTTCTTTCTTTCTGAACTGTCATTTGACTGCAATGGCATACAACGAGTCAATGGTTGTTGTGAATGGAAGTCAGGTAAGTGAAATATTGCAAACACGTTATCCTGTGACCTACTGTGGACCAGTAGACACCAAACGCCCCGAAATGTGCGTTTGTTTTGTTTTTTATAGTTTTTTTTTTGTCAAGTCATGAAGTGTCATGCAGGTGGATATATTAATATAAATATATAAATACATTTTATGTATCGCGAGACGACTGTAGTCAAAAATATTAATACAAATATTTATTATAAACTGCTTAAATAGTTGTTAATTAACATAATAACAGTGGTTTAATTCACACAATAGCTGTATATGAAGTATTTGCCTTCACGTTTATGCACAGCTGAACAGCTTCATAACAAACATTTATTTAATATACCCATCAGCTCAGTAAATGTTTAAGAAGGTCTATTTCTTGAAATAACATTAATTCAAAGTACCAACTGTGTAATAAAATTGATATCTCTTCCTAGTAACACTTGATTTTACAGTGTCTTTGTTACACATTACTTACTATAGTAATAATGACAACAACAACAACAACAACAACAGTAAACTATGTATTTGAATTACATGGAACTAACTCTAAACCAAACCCTACTCCTAACCTTATAGTAACTAGGCTACATGTTGTTAATTAAGATTACTCAGTACTTACACGTATAATTTCACTGTAACTAAGACCCTCTTCCTCTCTCTGATGCATTGATGCAGGTGTCCTGCATTGGGCATGATTGGGAAGACATTCCAGATTTTCTTGGGGCAAAATATGGAGAATTGGCAAGGAGATTAGATCTCAGCTTCAACCAACTGAGGTAAGTTACTGTTTGTGTCTGAGTGTAACTCTTAACAGGCCATGATAATAGCAGGTCCATGATGACGGAAGACAGCAATGACATACATGGCACCTATTAGGCACATACTGGATTCCTATATTGATCTGAGGAGGGTGAGATATCATGTTTTTTCGTCTAGGTTTTGCAACAGGATTACGGCCCACTTTATCCTCTCTGTAAAGATGGAGAATAGGCATTATAGGGAGTTTCCACACCTGTTGTGTTTTTGATTTTGTACTTCCGTGTTGGTGTACTTCTGTTTTTAGGCCCTTTAAGATGCTGTTTGACCGCTGGTGTTGGCAATGCACATTGAGGAGTTCAGTATTTGGCAATTAAAGGTGCAATAGGAGTCAGACAGACTGGATTGTATGCTTTCAATGCTAGCAGGCTAACGTTAGCATTTCCCAGATCACCTACTGCACCTTTAAATATGTAATATTAGACTCCCTTTGTCTACAGAAAAAGGCTTGAATTGGTTGAGAAAGTCATTGTGTGAAGGATGTTTCTATCATGTGAAACATTCTAGAACATTGTCATAAATGACAGGATCCCAACCGCATACAACATCTCTGACTCAATCTACCTGTCGTGCTCACAGTCACACTTTTGCATTAAGTGCAATTTAATACATGCATTATGTGCATTACATGGTCCGCCGTGTCATCGAGACATCAGAGAGCGGCAAGTACAGTAGCAGCGTGCCATGCTGTGGCCAGATAAAAAGCCTGATCAATAAATGTGACATGTTAATGCTGAGCAAATAGAATAAAAGATTCCTTTGACAGGATATGAAGAAGCACCTTGTGGCAGCTGGGGAGGGGGATGCCATTTCACCAGCAGGACTAGCAAAGCTGATCTGACAACTAAAAGAGAGGAGATGATGGTTATAAGGTGCCTTTGTTTCAGACTTCTTTTCTTGACCTGTCAGGCCTTGAAGGACTCTGAATGGGCCTCTTTTTGTCATGTGAAAATTGTCGTCTTGAGGCAGTTATCTGTGCTGAAAATGTGGATTCTTCCATTTAATTGATTCGCTTTGCACTGGAGTCTGTCACATTAATAATTGCCAAATCCTGTGCTGCTTCAATGTGTCGCACATAAGTGTACGCTTATCGGCGCATTAATATTCCTAATGAGCATTTGTGACTGGTGACCCGGCATTGGTTGAACACTGTAGAACCCAGAATTATCTATGTTTAGGTATAAAATTTTATGTAATTTTGCATCATGTACCGTCATCAACCGTCATGTGCATAAATTATATAAAATGCGCTACGAACAGATATCTGATCGTGACTGAAGTAATAAGTAAAACCACTCCATTAATGGATTCATAAAGTTAGTGGTTCAGAGGTTTTTTGTGCTTTGTGTTTGTTCTTTAATGCAATGCTCCTTATTGCATCATTTTACCATCTGTAATGTTTCCTGACAGTTTCACCATACACATAGTAGCATTGCTACAGAGAGATGCTTGCACTGTGGTTTATTGCCTTTGTTGGACCATTATGCTATCATCAAATCATTTATAACTTTTTATGTGTAAGATAATTATCAGAATAGTTGAGCACATCGATAGCCTATTAATAGGAATGCTTAGAACAATGTCATGTTCATTGTCTTTCCATTAAAACCCATTACCGATGCAGTGACATGCACACAGAAGAGTGAGGTTTCCCCACTTATGTTTTGGACTAACCCCAGTCTTGTTCACTCAGAATCACACTGCCAATAAAGATGATATTTGGGAACAAGACTTGTCAGCACAAAGCCCCCCCTCTCTGACATCTGTATGTACATATCAAATGCAGAATGTTAAAGCTGGCTCTGAAATTATCATGACTTCTTTTTTTACCACTTCACAGAGCCTTTGAGCAGAATGGAAGGTTCTGTTACTGGAGCTGTTTTGGTCATATGCTTTGTTGGGGTTAGGGTTACATTCAGTGTGAAATTTAATTTATAAAGAGGCATGTGATCAGAATAAAGTGAGGATGTGGCCTACAGTCAGGATTTCACTGCCTCTTCTGCCATGTTCACACAAAGACCCCACAGTAAGAAGTTAATAGACAGACATCCTGCCCTCTAGCATGAGGACTTAAATATGTGAACATGACAAAGTGATGGAAAGGTTTTTTCATTGTCCTCAGGGCTGCCACAAGACAATTTAGGTCATCTAGAAATGAGCTTGTATTCGGGATAGGTCACTATAGTTGACTAGTCGTCTAGATTGACTAGTTTTAGATTCTTAGGTTTTATTTCATTGTTTTTTTTTGACAGTTTGCAAGGTAAACCCCTTTCTGAGAAGAAGGATACTCCACCTAAAAATGAAAATTCTGTCATAATTTACTAATTTACATGTTCTTCCTTGGAAATAACAGAACATATTTTGAGAATTGTCTTTTTTTCATTCAGTAAAATCAACGGGCTCCAGTGTTGTTTGGTTTCCAGTGTTCTTCAAAATATCTTTTTATGTTCCATAGAAGAATGTCATACAGGTTTAGAACCACATGAGGGTGAATAAATGACAGAATTGTAATAGTTGGGGTATCCCTTTAATTCATCCCCTTTAATGCACTGTTGCTACAGCTATACATGTGTAGATGGACATCTTTGGCCATTGTGTTACCATGAATGTTGCATTATACTGCTAAAGAGTTCAGATTTAATTATTTAAGTATGTCTTGAGACCTCTGCATCCTGTTCCTTCCATATTGTCCATATTGTCTCCTTCCTGAAACAAGCCATATTCACTTATGTAAAGGGATAGTTCACACAATCATCATTTGCTCACCTTTATGTTGTTTCAAACCTGTATGACTTTCTTTTGTGAAGCACAATAGAAGATATTTTGAAGAATATTTAGAATATTTTAGAAAATATTTTATAATGTTAATATTTTGTGTGTGTATATATATATATATGTATATGATACATTTTCACTGAATTTGGCAGTCTGAGAATTGGTAGAAATACATCATTTTAAAATTTATATATATATATTATATATATATTGTGTGTGTGTGTTTCACAGAGAATGAAATGACTTGAGGGTGAGTAGATGATGAAAGAATTTTAATGTTTGGGTGAAACAGATTTTTAGTTTTTAGAAATTTTTAGTAACTACTAGTAAATTTTAAAATTATGTATTTTAGCACATCCCTAGAATCTATCAATTCTCAGACTGCCAAATTCAGTGAAAATGTATCATATTGTTGTACATTAAGGATTACATAATATATATTTTATGTTCTACCTGTGAAGAGCAATTAATACAATCTAAAGTTTAGTCATGATTTATTTAACCCATTATTTTAAGAATTCTCAAAATGGAAGTTAGATGTTCAGTTCCCAGTGATGTACCACAGCTCAAAACCATTGCGTGCACTCACAGGCTGTGTTACCTGATGTGAGAGGTGTCAGAGCGAATCTCTGCAAACACGCATGTAAAATCACATTCAGTTTATCAGAATTTTTCGCTAGGTGCCTTTTGTGTGGTCTTAACGTTGAGTTAGTGTGAAGGTGAAATGTTACCTTGCTCAAGACTGGCCATGAAGTGATATTAGATCATAGACAGAAGGAGTAATCCCAGGTTGGGGATTGCTGTCAAAATGTCCCCTCCAGTGTCCTAGACATGCATGGCTTTGTGGGAAGTGGATGGTGAAAGCTAAGGGAATGTTATTGTCTTGTCTGGTCCTGTCCAGATGAGGGGTAAACATGATGGCCCTCAGTCATGCAGAGGTACAAAGCGGCCGTGAATTCCTCTCTCCGGTGTCACTTTCTGTCTAGGAGGTCCGACAGTCTGTCTGTCATCAGATACAGTTTATTACACCACCTTACATATGAGCCAACAGCCAAATCAAGGAGAATATATTTCAAAGGGAAACTGTTATAAGTTGTATAAACCTTGAATGTAACAGCCAAACATCCAACAGAATTTAAAATGATACTCATAACTACACAGCTGGACCCAAGTTATTAAGAGTTAGAGATGGCTGTAGATATCATCCAATGCATAAGAGTTTCCATATTAACTCACACAAAAACCAGTGCTCACCTGCGTGTATGTCTTGAAGGCAAATCAAATATGCTAACTTGCATTTTCAAATGGAGCCACTTTAAATGTAGACAGCCTGTCACATTGAGATGCAAGTAGTCTGATGAAAATGGAACAAAGAAGACAAAGTACGGTGGCTGGGTACACCGAGAAATGAAATATAACCTTGTATGGACTGTCAGCAATGTCGTTTTATATTCATATCTAAAGCACATTATAGTATTACACTCCAGCTCATGCTTCACTCATCTGTCTCTCTTCATTCGTCACGGGCGAGACTTTGTCTTTCAAGCCCCCGCGCGCCAACACCAGAAGGCTCCTGTTAATTGACAAATGAGAGCCTGCGACATGAAGTGCTCCCTCAACATCAGAGCAAGGTGGAGTCTCCTTTTTGATGGGGCTATTATTGGCATAAGCCAGTAAAACGCATCACTCTCCACCGAAATGAGAAGTGACAACGGTAGAAGGGCCTGTCATTGTCTTCCGGGTGTGTTCAATCTGTGGCTGTGCCAGTATGTAGATAAAATGTCAGTTAAGAGTACGAGGGAGAAACTGTCGAAATGAAGTCGTCAAATCACTTAGCCCGCCGAGGGTATGGAAATTGATGCTTTCGTGGAAATGAGAATTTTCCATATCTGATCTATCAGGCTTATTTAGCACTAATATTTGGGAACAGCCCGGACTGTTTGGCTTGCATTAGAAGAGGATGCTGCCTTCTTTTAGCCCTGTCTGGTTTGTTAGACAGGCGCAAGTGGCAGAAATGGAATTTATGCATTTCCATTCAGGGCGTCGCTCTTATAAATCAACTATGAAGCAATAAAATCTCATTTAATTTCTCTGAGCAAATTTGTACCTCTGTGATTGCTTCAAGAGGGGATGAGCTGACAGGCAAAATTGTGAGAATACAGAGAAACCATTTTGGATGCATTATAGTTGACATGTTTGTTACTTGCTGCTTTGCTAATGGATAATTTAAATAAGTTTAGTCTCGGGTTGTTGTGCGTCTTTGTTCCACTGTGAGGATATGACCCAATTGTGATAAAGGAATTTTTTCTTGAGGTCAAAGCAAACGTGACATTAAACGAAAGAGAGAATTTCTTCTTTACTAAAGGATGGAGTGAGATCTTCTTGACCCTAATCACCGTATTTGTTTTTGAGCCTGACCTGTAAGCAGAATCATTCTTTCAGGAAATCTTTTGCTAGTCATTAAGTATATTTACATGGACTTTAAAGTTCAATTTTAGATTAGCAGGAATAGACTATTAGCAGGAATTTAAGTATTGCACCTGTCCATTTTTTGCGCTTATGGACTAACAGACCTAGATAATGCAGTTGTAACTCTGCTTTGTCCAGAATGTATATATGTTAATCAGACTATTATAGGCCTCTGCGTTGTGCGTTTGCTCCAAAAGACATCCATGATGTGCAACGTGTATCTTTTAAATATTGCATATTAGTGTTGTCAAAAGTATCGACTTCGGTACCAAGTCGGTACTGAAATTTTAAAAATGTGACTCTTTGAGCGCTGTTGAGCGGATTCATAAACACCTCTGATTGGCCATTGGGTTCACGCACTCAATAGATATGTCTGTGATTGGCTACAATGATCAACACTTCAAAAACATGTTGTAAATAGACATAGACATCGATGACGCTCTTCACCAAGTGCTTACACAGATACACACGGGAGCATTTGAAAACAGGCGTCTATCAGTGGACCGGTCTTTCCGCCTGCTTTCAAACGCTCCCGCTCTTGCTTTCAGAACGCTTTCAAATTCATACACTTCCGTGTGCTTTCAAACACTCTCATGCGTTGATCATTGTAGGCAATCACAGACATATGCATGTTGAGCGTGTGAACACAATGGCCAAACAGAGGTGTTTACAAATTCGCTCAATAGCGCTCAAAGCGTCACATTTTTAAAATTTCAGTACCGACTTGGTATCGAAGTCGGTACTTTTGACAACACTATTACATATTGTGTTGTGTACTTGGACAGATGGACTGTATCTTAACTACACAAAACCCATTGTAACTTGGTTGTAACTCACTGGCATACTTCTATTCTTGTAGTGTTATTTAGTTCCAGTCATCATTCATCTTTGCTATTTTTCTTTTTTAACAGCAACAGGAAGGGATGTCCTCGTCTTGTCTTGGTATTTCCAGCCGTTTCTAATGTAGTTGGCCTTAACTTGAGGAGCCACACGTCTCTTTTGCGTGGCAGTTTTTCCTGCTCTATGTATAAACAGATCTGTACTTGATTGCCCCGGGAAGAATAAAATCCAGTTGATGTGCAATATCTATGCGCCCGCCACAACAGGCACTCTCGTCTGTCCAGCCAACGAGAGGGGAACATCATCAAGTCCTACCAAATTCGTTTTGAAAAGTTCTTGCGGGCAAATCATGCTTTCTGTATTTTGGTAAGATGACAATCTTGTATCTGATAAAAAACATTTTTCTTCCACACATTACTGCCAAACCGCAGCAATGTGGTGTTCATTTAGAGGTCTGTCCTTCTGTCCCGTCTGGCTGGCAGAAGTTAAAGCACAGGTATGAACGCACAGACTGACGCTAGTGTTTGGACTTGAACCGCAGGCTTATGAATCCAGCTTTCAAGATGCTTTCTGGTACATGTTGTTATAACAAGATGTCTCTAAATCTCATTTCAAATTCGACTTTCCAAGAACATTCCGTGTTTGAGTGGTGGAAAGGTCTCCGCTTTGTCAAACGATCACTAATCACCCTGTGTTTATCTCACAAACCACCTAGATTGTAAATGTCAGTTCTGACTGCTGACTTGTGTACTTTGGTTTTGAAATAATGCTCTCAAGACTGCAGCTCTGACATCTCAAATAAATGAATGGCTTCATTGTTGTAGATGTTTATTCCAAAAAAAAATCCAGTTAAGTACGAAATGATTTTATGTGACTTTCCAATTTCATCTTACCTATCGGAAATGCCAATAAATATTCTGCAGCCTGATGCCAAAAAATCGTTCTGTTCCAGGAGTCTAGTCTCAGCCGTAGCTTAAATCACAGTTCCGCTGTTACGGTGCAACAAAAGAGCCCTGATGGCAAAAGAATTATCTTTAAATCATTATCAACATTTCTATCAGCCAAATATCTTTTCAAACACACTGTACGGCCCCTCCAGGCACATCTCAAACCGTTGGTCTTGAATTGAAGGGAACATCTTTATGTTCTCTTTTTGTTCAAATTAAATATATATTGGGCACGGGCGTCATTCTCTCTATAACTGCATCCCTGTTTTATTGTATACCCGAAGACGGATGGTGTGCCTGTGACATAGTGATTTACAGGCCCTCAGTTTTCTGTGGCAGGGCTTTAGAGAGGATAGCTGACATCCAGCCAGCACTTTGGAGGGGTAGAATAAAAGCTGACGTTTTATTGGCTTTAAGGAAGAGAGAATAGGAAGGCCGGTCACACAGGGGAGAATAATAGTTTCTGTACTTTATTTTTCTCAGGCCCTGCCAGCTGTCACAGAGCCCCCCAAAAAACGGAGGTGAAATTTATAGGGTATTATTTAGAGACATGTCAGCGGTAATGGCTACAGCTATGATTTCAATTATCACCCACTAAATGTAGCTTAATTCACTGTGTTGGTGAACCTAATGAGTGAGTCTGACATCATTTTTCAAAAACTCGATACCGTGCTATTTTAATATTTTATGTTGACCGTTGGTTTAATTTTCCTCCCTCACGTTTGGCATCGAGGAAGGGTCGGTCCCTCATGGGCTGTTGTACTGTCAGCGTTATGTAGTTCAAAGTCTTCCCAGGGATATATTTTTCCATTGACAGAAATCCAATTAGTTTTAGTACACAGTCTGGCTGAATAAAAAGGCTCTTAAAATCTACAATATGTTTCCTTAGCGCTTTAGCAGAGCACAAACCCGGTGATGGATTTTTATAGCCTGACCTGATGGGGCCCTGCATGGCAGACATGCCTGACTCCCTTCCTCTGTTTTGACATGTTTAGAAACAAACGAGTTAGACATCATTCTCTCTTCGCCTTCGAAAGCGGTCCGTCAATATCGCTGCGCGTTGAGGTTCTCGTTCATGTTGATTGATTATTGCAAAACTTAATCCACAAATGGCTTTAACATCATGCTAATGAAGAAGGATGTTTAATTCATCGCTGACATGTTTAGTAAAACGGTATTTTCGTCGTGCTGATGCATGGTTGACCTGTGACGGGAGCGCTGGAGTACGAGCGACGACTGGCATCTGTGCTGCTGGTATAATGTGGGCTAACCTAGCTACAGGTCTAACGTTAAATCCGTGTTAGTCCGTGGTTCTCTGCCAGTTTATGTCCTTTATCACGCAAAGCCATCTCGCTGATTAATGATGTAAGCAACTCGGAGGCATGGAACTTATTAGTGCTTTGAAGCAAAAAAGAGCCTGCCATACTTTAACTTCCCCCTGGACGTTTCCCAAAGGGAGAGAGAGGGGAAAAAAAGAAGGTTAGCAGTTTGGAAATGGAACAAAGGATTCCCTCTCGGTACTATCCTCTCAATGTGCTTGCTCCATGACACTTTGTCTCCCACAGTGTCTCCTAGCAAGCCTGTTCTGAAAAGCGAAGACAGATACGCTGGCTTTATCTTGCCAAGATTTGAAAAGAAGATTGTAGCGCCTTCTTATGTTTTGAAGTTTAGGGGCAGTTCCTCAAGCAGGCGCTGTGATAAATGTTAACGCTGTGTGAATTTGTCCAGCCACCATAAAACACACTATGAACCCTGTCATTAGGAATTTACCCTTCCAAGCGCTCATCGTTATTAGAAAATATTTGCCGTAACAGTTTGCGGATAGATGCTGCCCAGAATAATAAGTCAGCCTCAGTGTTATGATTTCTGTTAAACAGTGGTGTGCCACCTGGAGAGTGATGAACTAGAGGGTACTATCCAAATCGCTTGCTTTGCAAACATGTACCATCCCATTTTTTTTTTTCTCTTGGCCGGCATACCAAAACCATACAGGGGTTTAAACAGCTGCTGCAGATTTTGAACACAGCTGCAACACATTTCCCCCACACATTTCAGAGTCACTTAGAGCTTTTTCACAGCTAAAGCATGTTACAACTATGTGTGTCCTTAAAAAAACGGCAGCTTTGTGCTGCACAGTACATTGTTGGGAAAATAATATGCAGTTTTAATAATTTTTAATAATGTTTTGTGGTCTAGTAATCAGTTAGAAGCTCACATTTCTTTTATATTCATATTCCTATCCTCTGTTGGAATATTGTTTTGTTGATTATATTTATAACATATATCTCTGCTATTTATCAGATTTGAATGCTGAATGAATCTGACATGGATGATGTTTAACAACATTTTTTGCACATACTATGGAATGTACAGTATATCATATTTTTTTTCTTAACTGAAAGTTTGGTATTTATTTATTTATTTATTTATTTATTTATTTATTTATTTATGGGTCAATGACGTGACGGGTCATTTTTTTTTTTTGTCCAAAGGCCTTAATAATAATAATAATAATAATAAAAAACGATATGACATCCAAAGTATGTAAGGTAGTACAACTAGATCGCTTTTATTGAATCCAAAAGGTTTTAATTATATTTTTCTACATAAAAAGGTATTTTAAAGATTTTGAAGTGTCAAAAGGTCATTTGGTTTAATCGTCCAAAGACCAATACAGCCATTTAATTTGTGATTTAAAATATCTAAAAATGTAATAAATGTACAAAATTTTTTATTCTGCCATGATTTTATAACATCATATATTAGCATAGTGCAAAATGGTATCAAAATTATGTGTAGAAGTTGTTGCTTTGTTATGAGAAAGAATGTCCGGAAAAATGAATATCATTGACGTCATTCGGAGTAACCGATATAAAGGGACCATTTTGGATCAAGTCATGCGGTCAGTATCATGTAACAGGATGTGACATAATTCAGACACCTGCAAAGGATCACATGGTCTAGAAGTAAAGTAACTAACTCTCTCTTAACTATTTGAAAAATTCATGTTTTCACTTGCTCATACGCATGTCCCGAAACATCAGGTCATTCGGGACAACCACTATAAAACATGGAAAATGTTGTACTACATAGAAAATGTTTGATTGTCCTTTTGTTATCTAGCTAGCAAGCTAACTAGCTAGTTAGCTAGATATGAGCCTGCTAGCATTGTTTGAAAATATCGTCATTCGGTATAATCAAGTGTCATTCGGTAAAACCGAAATTTTGGTTAAACTGAATGACTTTTATGGTGACAGATTTTTTCCATCTGGTAAAAAATGACAAAAGCGGTGTTAATTGATTATAAAAACCACATAATCTCATTGTTAACACCTAATAAAACTTCAAAATTAATTATATCTCCATTATTTATTTATTTTTTTACACTTTTAAAAACCTTACTCATCAATGACCCTTATTCATTCATTTTAACAGTACAGAACAAATGAACACTTACATTTCATATTTAAATTGACAAATTATAATTAAAATGATTCTTCTGACTGATGATATTTCCAACTTATCTTATTATGAATTTCATTTTCATTATACTGTTAATTAATTGTGTGTAATCCCACATAAGTTTTTAAACTACTGTTAATATTGTTTCTTTGTAGTTATATATCTAAACATATATCTAAACAACATACTATGATGTGGTTAAGTTATCATACATTATGACATGCAAAATGCAGACTTAATATCAGTATATTATGTCTGTGGCACTTTGATAAATCTGTGGCATAATTGAAATCAACCAGCAACTGTTTTGAGACAGCAACGATTTTTATTATTTAACTGGCCAACAAATACAAAATGTATGCCACTGAATAGTACTGATCATGAACATGAATTTAGAATTTTTTAACTTTAATGAACTTAACTGGATTAACAATACAGATATGCATTGTTGGCTAGTTCACTAACTTTTACCTATATACCACATTGTGGTCATGAAAAAAAAAAGTCAAATCAATCACCTATGAGGCAAAAAGATAGTGTTTACATCTCAGGCAGGAGTTTGCTATTATCTGGATATTTGTTGATGTTTAAGGCATTTCCCCCCTCGGCTCTGAGACTGCTTTGGTCTTGAGTAAAGAGTTGTCTTTTTGTGTCTGGGTCTGTTGGTCTTCAGAGTCTGTTTCAGAACTGAGAGAGTGTGAGGCTTCAAAATGCCTAACATAGGAGAAGAGGGAGGAGGTGGGATATCCTCATGAGCCTACTTTCTCAGACAGACAGCCTAGACTGCCCCTACACCGGCAGTATGCGTCTGATCTGAGGAGAGTTTGCGTGTCAATAAGATAAAGGGGTTCAGGTAAAATCCCTTTACTGGACCTTGCTGCAAGAGCCCTCGCTGGCACTGAAGGGAAGGAAGGGATTTCATAGACCTGTGACAAGGACCCGTCTGTTCCTGTCGGCTCTTGGTTTAGTAAGAATTGCATATTCATAGTTTCATAACATAGTGAGCTGCCTACTACCCCATAGTCATCTGCCTTCTAAGGCAGATGACTATGGGGCAATATATATATATATATATATTTCCAAATATTACACATTACAACATAACATTAGCTATGAATACATATTAGTTTCTGTGTGCACAAATACTATTTGATCAATAATGCAAAATGCAAAAATGTAACCCTTGACTGAATTTGAAATTCTGTAACTGAAATAGAGAGCTCAAGAAAGATGGAGCGCAAATGGATTCAACAGACCTCTCCATCTTGAGACTGAAACATTAAAAATAACTATTTAAAATACACGGCACATTAAGCATGAACTTCCATCAAGCCAGTCACAATGCAAATTGTGTGCACGCTTATTATGATTATTACGGTAATCTTCAGGCAGTGCCTTTTGAGGTGTTTTTTTGAGTCAATACCTCATACAATCAGATAATCTTCTTAAGAAAAACAAATCAGATGTTCTTAATATGTTTGAGAACATAAGAATTTAAAAAAAATTGTATTTATGAATGTTCTTATGAACAAATTTCTTAACTTCTAAGAAGGTTTTCATAAATTTGGCCCCTGCGTCATATTTTCTTTTACTTTGAGAGCTACTTCTCTAACTTATTCAGTATGTAACGCCCATCAAACAGAGGCCTAGGCCTAAGAAAGCTCTACCTCCTCTTGTTTAAACTGCGCTGCTGTGCTCTCAGCCCTCGATAAGACCATGCTGAGGACATTATGGCTTCAAAGTCACTTAGTGTACAGAATTGGGTGCTTTGGGCTGTTTGGGGTACGATGTTGTGTTTCACTCCACACCATGTCAGTGTGTTAGAAAGTGTTAGTAGAATGTGTTAGTTGTTGTTCCTGTTATTCTGTTTTTCTTGAATCATTTGTAGAGTTTGATTCAGTGTGCAATATGAAGAATAATACAGTGGAGTTGCATCTTGATTTATTCCGAAGGCCATTACTGCCTAGAAATAAGTCATGCTGTGCATCACTAGGTCATTTTGCGAAGTTACGCACCATGACCGCACATCTTTGTCCAGCGTGCTAGAGATATAAATGCCGTTTTCTCTCTATAGAATTGTAGTCACAACCGGTTGGTGGTGTGTTGCGAATGTGAATCCTTCGACAGGCCAGGCAGGCAGTTTAAATTAATTATTAGCTTTATAGCAGCCCCTCAGGCCGTGCTGAGGCAGCTGAGCCCTAAAGGGGGCTAATCCGGCCCTGCTTTACAGAAAATCAATGCTGGCCTTTGGTGTTGGCATGCCATCCGGGTAGGGGGACACATGTCAGATAACTCCTGATTTTTTCATGAGGTGTGTTTTGAAGTTGTAAAACCAATGGGAGGTAGCTGGAGGTGCTAAAAATGAAAAGAATATCCGGAAGCTACGAAAGGACGGCCAGATTTATTATGAGGGCGTGACAAGTATTAATGAAACATGCAGAATGAATAAAATAAAAATGGAATTTTGCTTGAACTATGGGTGATTGGAATTGGCGTGGTATCGGATGACAGTATATTGAGTTTCTTTTATTATTCCACTTCACTTTGCTCATAACTTCATTTCTCACAACCTCTTATTTTATGTTTAGAATCTCTGTACTTCTGTTGCTAAATCATTTATTAAGAAGGAGAAGATCTTTTCTCTTCACTTAGAGGTTACTGTTGGATGACTTGTTAGTGCCATTTTGCAGTTGCTAAAGTAACTGTCTGAAATGATAATGTATTTCATAATGTGCTGCTTTGCATTACCACTTTCTCTGTGGAAGAGAGTGCTTTCACTGTTTCATCAGACTAAACTTCTGCTGGCATAATCTCTGGATCAAACGTACATGGAAAGACTATTACATCAAACATTTAGTCAGGAGTGATTTGCGATTCATGTGAAAGTCAAACAGGAGATCATGAAAGTGTCTTATGTGTTAAGAGTTCCATTTTTAAAGGGATATTTCACCCGAAAAAATGAAAAATCTGTTTCCTTTCTTCTGTGGAATGCAAAAGGAGTTATTTACAGCAGATGTCAAAGCTGCTCTTTTCTATGGATGCACCGATATGAACATTTTGGCCGATACTGATAATTCTTTATATTTGAAAGCCAATAACTGATATATTGGCTAATAAATCTAAATCCAAATTTTTATAATTTTTGAGAGCCTGATTACAAAGACAAAAGTTTCACCATTAAAAGCCATGTCCCAAGCACATGTGTAGCCTGTATGACAGACTTGTGCTGCACATGTTGCACTTAACTGTATTTTCCTTTTTGAAATGACTCCAGTCATATTTCAAGCAATTTAAAACCATCGTGGTGAACAGTGCGCATCTGAAGTGTCTCAGCTGAAGGAAATAATCCATTATTTATCAGCTTTAATATATCAGCCAAATTTTCTTATTGGGCCGATTCGTTTGACTATTGTGATCGCTCCGTTCTGTGCCCGGGCGCGGTTCGCTTAGCCGTCCCTGGCCCGCTTGGAAGAGGTGGGCCAGAGCGCGGTTCAGTTGGGCTTGAGCGCAGTTCACATGCAGTGTGAGAGCTAACCGTGCCAGAGCACAGAACAACTACTACTTTTGTGTGCGCTACTGTCATCATTGCGACGGCAAACATCTTTATTACTACTTGGATAGGACACTTTTCAATTCATGTAATTAATTTGATGAACAGGAGTAAAGCTGCAAATTCCTACATTTACGTCAGCTGACTTCGTAATAATCCTCTGATACGTGCAAGTGAAAATCGCTGCGCGGCATAAATGATAAATCTATTAGGCAGTATCTTAGCGAAAGTGCATTTCTTCCTGTTTTCTTCCATACAAATAATTGCATCATATATGACATAAGCGTGCTCCGTTAAGGGCAATGTGAGAGCAGGCCAGCGGGGGAGTGGGGAGGGGGGACAATCACGCTCGGGCTTGGTTCAAGGCAATCGTGCCTAGTGTGAGTACACCCTTAAATTCTGGTCTGTTTCTCAGGCAGAGTCAATTATGTGACTTTAGAAGACTTGGAATATAGTAGTTGAGTTGTATGTACTTTTTTATGATGCTTTTTGTCCTATGTGGAACTTGACAGTCACTGGTCCCCTTCCACTTTCATTGAATGCGACAGAGTAGCATGGACATTCCACTAAAAGTCTTCTTTTGTGTTCCACAGAAGAAAGTATAAGCCATAGGGTTTGTAACGACATGAGAGTGAGTAAATGATACACCCAACCCTTTTAAAAGACTAGAGTATAACAAGAGACAGTTACAACTGTATTCATATGCGTATCACTTTATTCATGAGTGCTCTGGTTCAACTGTCCATTTCAGGTAGACAGACACTCAATCTGAGTTTTAAGCTTTGAGCCCCCACCTTCAAATCTGACTTGTGTTCACTGAGAGGTGTTATTTCTCATCCTGCCCTTCTCTCGCCATGCTGAAAGCTTTCTGGCTGAAGCTCCTGTGGAGGTGCTGTTATCCCTTGGACACATGCGGTGGATGTTTCTCCCAGCGGCTCAGCAAGAGGCCTCTCGTTATCTCAGGGGAAGCCCTCCAGCTCATCTGAGGGGGAGCATCCTCTCAAATCCCAAACGAGGGTTCACTACATCCCCTCCTCACCCCACCTCTCTTCACACTTACTACCCCCACTGGCCTGGACACCTCCTGCATCTCTAATCCCTACACACACTGTTTGGTTTTCCTCAGTGTGTCTTTGCCCATCAGTAACAAATATGAACAGAGGGAAATTTGTGTTCATTTTTTGCCCCTTTCTCTTGAGGTGAAAGGTGACATGTTGAAAGTGAGGGTACAAGGCATTCAGAATTGCCTTTTAGATTCCAATTTAATTCCTAATGTCAAAAAACTGTTGTTTAAAAGGAAGTAGAATTTAAATGGAATAATTAAAAGAAATTATGCTATTTATTTTATTAATACGATTACTATTTTAATATAAATTACCATTTCAGATGTTGTCCTGCAACATATGGGATATTTTTCAGAAACATTAGATTATAATTATATAGTCAATGTAGGAATGGTGCCTATTGACCATTTTTATTTTATTTATTTAGAATAAACAATTAATTAGTTTATTCATTCATTTTTAACTTTGAATTTATGGACCATGGTGGAAGAAAGCTTAATTTTCTAAATATCTGTTCATTATGCCTTTTTGTCATTTGTTGTATCTTTATATATATATATATATATATATATATATATATATATATATCAAAGGAATGTGTTAAATAGCATTGTAGATTTTGCTGTAGTGTCAGAATTGGAAATTGTATATTTATTATCATGACAACGAGAGTTAAAAGCAAAGAAATATCTGAAAGAATGAATTTTCTAAGCTTTAGTGTCTTGAGCCATTTGCCCACATTGATGGTCTTGGATCAATATATAGGTTACTCTTTGTATTAACATTAAGTACATCGAAATAATGTTCCTTTGTTTCAACATGAAGACAAATATCATTGCCTGCCCTTGATCATACACATTATTATGTGCTAGTCCCTTTAGAGTGGAAAGCTGGAACTGATGCATTATCCTAGTGAATCCATCTTTCACCCAACACAATGAATAATGGAGAAATGTGACAAACGGCCAAAAAAGAGAAGGGGAAAGGCTCATGAATGGAATTAAGGGGAATGATGCAACAAGGCTTTCCATCAAGAGCACTGCGGCCCATAGATCATTTTATATTTAACTGAAACTAGAAGAGCTTTGGATATTAAACAGGACTTTGAGTTTGTTCAGCTGGGCCTCTTCCTCCACATTCAGCTGTGGGCAAAAATATATGCCCCCTTTGTGCAGAAATATGCCAGAAGAATGATGTCATAATTATTTTAATATGGTCCAAAGATGTGATGCTTAATGTTTAGTGACTGGAGTCCATTGAGTGAGTGTGAAGGGTGTCTCCAGGCCTCACTCGGCAACAGAAAGGACAACATTGTTCGCCAGGGACGAGGATAGACACAATAACATATTTCATGACTGCATGTGAAGTGCTCCCTCACAAAAGGAAATTTTCACCAGATTACAAGTAAGATGAACTGGGCATCTTTTGTGCAGCAGTGCAGTATTGATGAGTTGCCTGGAGCGACTGCTTTGCACTGGGATGGAGAGTGAAGAGACGGAATGGGCCTCACTATTTATAGAATGCTTTTGGAAGAGGCGTAGCTCGTTGGCTTTTGGATTAATATCTTGTTTTCCAAAGCAGATGTGTGAGATTTAGATGTGTAATCAGATTATTTTAATGGCTGTACTTCATCTGCTCTTCATTTTAAAGTTGAAGTGGATCATTTCTGCACTGCTGGAGGCACCAAACAAAATTGCATGAATGATGACGGTTGAAGTTTCAAACTCTCACCAAGCTGCTATTGTTCTGAAAAACAGGTAATCCTGCCCCTAAACTCATGCTATTGGTTGATTATGGCCCAATCAGGTCACTGAAACACTGTGACGATTCAAAGTAATTTTTGAAGTAAAACAAACAAACAAACAAACAAACAAACCTGAAAGAGAAAAACCCTGAAATAGTAAAATGTACTTAGTGTTTCTTGTAAAACGTACTTCAATAGTCTTTGTTTTATTTACAACTTTAAAAAATACAGTGGTCAATGTGACGCTTATTTTTTGTCCTATTATCTATTAATTTATAAAAAAAAAACATTTAAAATGTATGCATACAATTATGTGAATACTTTAGTAAGTTTACACTCACATATTCAAGATATTACAAATATTCAAGATAGGCTTACAGCGATAGTCAGTGTTGACCGTGTTACCGGTGTTCAGCCTCAACACCGTCAACGTCACTTGCCCACCTACCCCACCATCGTTTTGATTTCATATAGTAATAAAAAACAGTTTAGTTCAGTTAGAAAACAGACACTGCAATTAAAAACTGAACGCATCTGCTCAATGCCGAACGAGAGTCGTAGCACAGACCAGCAGGAGGAGTCAGATTTCATTCATTACGAGAGTGAGGAGCTGACTGACAAGGCGATGGTGGAAGATTTTTGGATTTTTGCAATATTTTGGATTTAAACCCAGAGCTAATAGGGAACCTGCAAAGGAGATTAGTTGTGTTTTTCTAGTTGTTGTGTTTTTCATTAAGAATAATAACCGACCATTCAAGCAATTGCTGCCTCCGAATTGGCACTAATTAGAAAGTGAAAGTAAAATGCGCATGGCCGCACGGGTGTGGACCATTTTCAGTTCATTCCTATGGAAGCTTAACTTGTAAGGAATATGGAATTATGTCCCATAATTCCAATGGAAGCTTAACATTGTAATATAGACATGCATTTTCTGCTTTGTAAAGCTGCTTTGAAACGATATGTATTGTGAAAAGCACTATACAAATAAATGTGAATTGAATTGAATTAATTGAAAACGCTCGCTCTGCTCCGCACCGTTATGAATGCCCGGGCGGCCGAATTAGCGATTTAAAAGTGAAGTGAAAAAGAGGGACCCCCCCCATCCTGATGATACCGGTATTACCGGTGTTGTCAGACGTCGATTAATAGGTGGGAAAATTTCCTCACCATCACAACCCTAATTCAAGATATTACAAAGAGTATCTAAGACAAGTTTTTAAAAGGTTTATCCTTTTCTTTAGGCACCTTATGTGTCATTTAACCCATATAAGTCATCAACAGTTTTGTATTACCTAAAAGTAAGTTTTAATATCTGTGTTAGTGCATTTGTCCATTGCTCTGGATCTCTGTATTTCGAACCCCTTCTCTGATTAAATGCTGTAAAGGAGAATTATTCAGTGTATTTATAGTGTATTTGCCAGCTTGGCTACAGCGGTAGCATTTAAACATCCATTTACAAGCTTTTAACTGTCAAGATCCATTGAATTATGGATATTTACTTTGCTCACAGTTCTGTAAACCACCAAAATGACTTTTAATAGTGCAAGTGGTAATATTAATGTTTTCTTATGAGCACCATTATTAGCATATCAGTCCGGTGCCTGAAGAGTTGGCTATTGACTTTTGATGAGGAGCGCATATGTTAAAGGAGATCCAGTAGTTCATAACTCTCCGCTTTACTCGCTGTCATTTTTTTTTTTATTTTAATGCAGCAGTAGATGAATCCAGAAGAGATTTTGCATCTCTGTAAATCTGACGCTATCGGCCTGTCACTGAAAGTGTTGACTTATAACACCTGGTGCATTTCTCAAAGGCTAAAGCGGCTTGTGCTGTTGACTGGGAAGTCATTTAAGAGGGAGAGGGAGACTTGTTCGAGATGTGCATTTTAATCCTGGTCTGTTTAATGTTTGCCCCTGACAGTCTGAGCCAGACATCATTTTAATGGCATGTACAGTGATAAAGCCAATAAAACGTCAAGATGATTGATAATATGAGCATTATACCAATATGACTTTCCTGTCCGCCTCTCTGCAGCTAGATGATGGTTTCCAAATTGAATTCGGTGTGTGTGCGAAAAACAGACAGGGAGTTGTGTATGTATATGTGTGCGCTTATGTGTTTGTGTATGAATATGGAGGTGTTTTTCTTCCATAAGCCTGTACGTTTCTATTACGGAGCATTTGTAGCGGCGTTTCCGACTGCGTCCCTCGGCTTGGAACGAACAGCGTCGCTTTGACTTAGCGAATGTTTTCTTTGCACTGCCGCTGATAGTCTCAAATCTAATGGAAAGCTTTGCGTGTCACCTTATCAAATAAGTAGAGGCCCGGGTCCAAAAACTACACAGACATCCTTATAAATTAATGAACGCTCTCAATATTTGTCCAAACTGTTTACAGTGAAGCATGGAGAAGCGCCGGTTGGCTGCGTACCCGAGCGCGGCTCTATGTCTCGGATGGCTGTCACGGCACTGTGTGTGATGTCATGAGATCGGTGTAGGAGGGTTGGACGTTATACAAGCATGGTAAATCACTCATCAGTCATAGAGGGTGTTAAAGCGCACATTCGGCGTGACATCTGAAGCGTTCCACCACAAGTTACGGCCAGCGTGTGTTTCATATCAAATAAGGCTTATTTACAGACAAATCTGAATGGGTTCGAGAGCCTGCAGAGAGCTGAAATATTTATTTCCCCCAACTTTCTGCACTTGTCCAAACATTGTGAGGCAGGTCCTGGCTGGGAGGACTAGGGGAGCCATCTTTCATTCTACGTCTGTGGCTATCTTTAACACTGAGTCTTGTTGGTTTCTCTCGAGAGCTTGTGTTGAAACTGCACAGATACTCATGAAATCTTTCTGAGTGAACTAATCATGATTGGTATACATTTTTGACGTTTGTTAATATGCCATTTTCATCTTTTCATTCAAGCCCTGTTCAGTTTTTCAGTTCTGCTTTAAACAGTATGACATGCCATCATAAACACTGGGTGAATAAATATAGTTTGTGCAGTTTTCTTTATGTATGCTTGAAAACCAGTGATGAAAAGCTCTTGGCACAACATAGAAAGCAAATTGACAGTAGTAGTTTGATTGTGAATATACAGATATTTTTTCAATTTATACATTGTTGCTCATGACTGACATAGTTGACAGCATTTCTCTATTTGCTGTCTGTCAGCACATGCTGACCCATGTCCTTAGAAAAGCTTTCCAGGTAAAATCAACCTCTAGCAGCCTTGCCTACGGAGAGGCTTTTTGCGTTTTATGTAAATAGTGATTGATGGTGCATCTTACCTAGTGTGCAGCTTTTGACAAAAAGTATTGATGGGTGCTCTCAGTAAGTGTTAGTGGAGGTGACAGAGCAATCCATTTTAAGATGAATTACAGCACAAACTCCCTCCATGGCAAAGTCATGGAGTCAGTTTCATCTGCCGTTGAGGGGCTGGCAGCATTCATGAGCGCTTTGCTGTCATTTTCACAACTCAAGGCAGATCACTGTTTTTGAATTGTGAATCCTAAATTTGAAAGCTTGACAAGGACACAGGCAACCGACTCAGATGACAATTTTAGAAAACAAGACGTCAAGAAGTTACACAAAAAATGTGATTTGTAAATTTCATCAGATATTATGTTTTTCTTGGCTGAACCCTGACTGGGTCATATGGTGGCAGGGCACATGTACTATAAAGAAAACATATTACACACTTATTTCATCATTAGTTTACTGAAATCAAACCTTTAAATATGCATAGGTGTTTATTTTATTTATAACATATTTTAAGCTGTTTTGACAAACCAACAGTAACTTACATTTACATTTACATGTATGCATTTAACAGACGTTTTTATCCAAAGCGACTTAAAAACAATTCGTCAAGGAGCCAACAATATTCATAATATATAATGCCAGATTTATATGACAACTAGATTAGGAAGCAAGCTAGAGAAGAGGAGAAATGCAGAGAAGATTTTTTTTTTTATGACTGATGACAGTTATGTTACAATTTCAAACTGGTTCTATTATTTATTTACTGTCAAAACATTTGAATCATTTTTAATTTAAGTGTTTCATTTTGATATTATATAATAATAATAATGGACAACTGGTATCCAAAAACATACCATTTAATAGCAAACAGATGTTAGTCAGGATTTAATTGAACTAAACTAAATAAACAAAAATATGTTTTCGTTGTTACTGTATGACACATTGTCAAGTTAATGCAACTTTTTGTTAAAAAAACCTCATAAAATTAAGTTAAATGTTTGTTGTATTTTTATCTATAGATAATATCACAATATTATCAAGTTTAATATAATGTAAAACCAAGGCCTAATTTTATTTATTGAATTTTTGTGGATATATACAGTTTGGGGTCAGTCCATTTTGTTTTTTAAAGATGTCTCTTATGCTCACCAAGGATGCATTTATTTATTAAAAAAAAATTATTATTTATATTTATATTATATATTATAATTATTATTTATGAAAATATTTTAAAGTCAGTTATATTGTGAAATATAACTATTTAAGTCTTACAGTGTAAAAGTTAATTATAATGTAACTTTTGTTGAATTGAATGCATCCTTGCTGAATATTTTTATTTCTTTTTTTTAAAAAAAAAATGGTTTGCATACAGTAGTGTTTTTTTTACTTTTAACTTATAAACGTACACAAACGTATGTGTGTGTGTGTGTGTATATATATGTATGTATGTATGTACGTATATATATATATCACAATATATCACTGTGCCTTTTTTTAAAGCAAATTTGCTATTTTACCTACTAATGAACAGGCATGGGTAATTGCTTTTCTCCCTCTCTTTGTTTAAGTGATAAAGTAATAGTCATCTACAGCCAATCTAAATATATATAACCTGTGTTACCATTAAGGCTCATTTAGCCAGTCCATGCTTCCTGCCTGGTGCCTGCATGGTTTGTTTGAGTTGGATGCTGTGAGTGATCCATGCACTGGTCAGTGTTGTGCAAGCCTCTGGTCTGGTGATAGATGTACTCACACATTTCCCTAACCATGCGCACCAAGCAAATACATTTCCCCTAATTGGAACAATCAAGTTAAACTGCTCTCCTTTCTGGCCTTTGTTGACAAATGCAAGAGTGTTGTCGGTCTGCTTTTGAGAAAGGCAGAAATGTAAGCTTGAGGTGTAGCTTAAAAGAAACAAGAAGTTCTCTTATGGATCCAGCGCAGACATGGGGTTGACAGAGGCAGATTTTAACAGATGCTTCAAGGGGACCTCAGCCCATGAAATCATGCTGTCCTGGAACTAAAGCCCCACCCTCTAACTGCTGTATAAATAGATTCTCATGACAGGGCAATTCATCTCCAGCCATAAAAACATCAACTTTAAAAGACAGCTTGTAGAGACCTGGCACTTGTTAAGGCCAGATCAGCAGTGCAGATGCCTGGGATGTAAACTCATGAAGAGAAGATGAATTTGTCTGTCATCCCTGACTTTGACAGTTGCTGTAAATCTGATTCAGGCCTGTGTATGTTTGTGTGGGGTTGATGGGAGGGTGGATAGAAAAGGGAAGAGAATGTCTGTGGGCATAAAAATTGAAAACAAGGGGAACATCGAAAGAAATCCCCCTCGTACCCGCTGCTGAAGTCCACCTGGGATACGTCCAGGCTTCTTATGCGATGATGTGCTTTGAGCCTATTGTTAAAAGGGAACATTTGGCAGTGATTTTAAAGCCCTCTGCTTTCCCCTTCTTTTTCACTCTTGTTATTTTCAAGATGGTGGTCACGTAAGGCGCTCTGGAAAATGAATTGTGGGAGTGTCTGAAGAGCCATTTGCGGCTTGATTGATGGGAGCAGGCGAGCTGCGGTGGCCATTTTCTGTGATCTGCCGCATATGAACCGTGCGTGGCATTCCCCTGGAAACAGTTAAAGTTTTTTAGTGTCGCTGGGTTTTAGCAAAGCTCTACACTTGTCAGCCGATATGTGACAAACTCTCAGAGAAGTAGATTTGATATTATAATGTGACACATTATGAGGTCTGCCTGGAAGCACTAGATTTTCACTTCTGAAAGGAGTCTAAATAATTGTAGAGTAATAAACGTTCATATTATCTGATATATATGTATATTTAATAATGATATATTAATAAAATTAATAAGTGTTTAATTTATAAATAACAAAAATATTAAAATATGTAAAATTAATATATACAATGTCAAATAAAACCAGTTTAAGACATTGATTTTTATTTATTATATATAATAAAAATATATCAAGTTATTTACCAATTTTATCTATCCCTCGTAATTTAACAAACATTAAGGTGGGAAAGTTTTGTTATTTAATTCTGTTAAATAATTATGTTGGTTAATTCTATTATTTCTGTTACCAGAAGAAAGGTTATAGAAAAGATGTGGATGTAGTTACAAGCTTATCTGCTGTCCTAGAAGAGATCATGGACATGTTGCATGTGCTTTGATGTTCTCTTATCTTCACCTTCATTTTCCACCACTCTTACTTTTAACTACCTCCATAAAGCTGAATCATCACAATGAGCGATCCAGGTAGTCTGCCAGAGTATTCCTCCTAGAATAATTTCAAGGCACAGTTAAATAGTTAATTGGAAGCGATTAAATTTTATATAAACTTATCAATACTGCTTATTTAGCACAAGTGAAATTTCTCACAAAAAGGTGACAAACGTGGGTTGAGAGTTTTCCTTTGATCTGTATTTGCATGCAAATGGCTTTTGCCTTGATATGTCAGCCCTTGTCCCGAAGCAAGACGAGGCCTTAAGCCAAAGAGAGAGAGAGTTTTGGGGGAAGGGACGAGTTGGAAGGGGGGTTGAGAGATAGTGGGAGATGTTAATTAGCATGTGGAGGAAAAATGCTTCAGACAAGTGGTAAGTGGCTCCTGATAATGTGGTGACTAAACATTTCCCTCCTCCCTTTTGTCTGTCAGATCCGCAGCTCGGGAGTTAAAACTCCTTTCACCTGAGAGGAAATCAAAGATAATCCAGAGTTTGATGTTGGAAAAAAAACTTTTCAGTTTGTGGAAAAAGGGGTCACCAAATGTATAGGGCAAAGGGTTTAAGCTGTAAACCCCACACAAAGGCCGCTGACAGCCTGCGTTTCCCTGCGCTTCAGAGGAAAGTCTTTGGGAAGGTCTAAGCACCTTCTCTGTGCATGACTAAACCTATTGAGGGATGGAGAGATAAAGGAACCCACGGCTTAAAATCAAACTTTAATTTTCTATAAAAATAAAATCCACAGGATCAATAGACGAGAAAATGCAAGTAGGCAAAAGTTCGCTATACAGGTGCAAAAAGAGAAGGAACTAAATTTGATTGATTTTTTTTTTTTTTTTTTTCATGGCTGCTATCTTACAAAAGCTAGTGTTGCCATGGCAATGATGAAAAGAGAGATTATTCAATGTTTACTTACCAGAAATGACATCCTATTCGAATAAACAGGCAGCGTGTTTTGTGACGAACTTAGATTTATTTTTAAGGGTTTTTTTCTGTAGTTGAACAGTAAACTTTAGACAGATTGCCAACCCTGTGGTGTAGGGAAACCAAAGACAATGATTACGTTACATTTCAGTTGAACTGTTTTATGTTAGTTTTTAGTCCAAAAAGGGATAGTTCACCCAAAAATGAAAATTCTGTCATCATTATACTCAAGTTGTTCCAAACCTGTATGAATTTCTTTCTTCAGCTGAACACAGAATATGATATTTTGAAGAATATGAGTAACCAAAAAGTTGATAGGCCCCATTGACTTCTATAGTATATAAAAAAATACTATGGAAGTCAATGGGGTCCATCAACTGTTTGGTTACTGATATTCTTCAAAATATCTTCTTTTGTGTTCAGCAGAAGAAAGAAATTCATACAGGTTTGGAACAACTTGAGGGTGAGTAAATGATGACAGAATTTTCATTTTTGGGTGAACTATCCCTTTAATACACACAGAAAAAAAATTCAAGACAATTTTATTAAGTTACTACAACTTAATTTAAAAAAAAAAAAAGCAAATTAACGCAAAAATTTAAGTTTAAATTACAGACGATATTAAGTTGATGTAATGATCAACATTATTATTATGCCAAAAGAACTCAATAAAATAATGTTTGCAACTTAAAAGGTTTAATTAAAACAATAAATTAGAATTTTTAACTTGAAACCATGCATTTATTTAAGTTGTGGTAACAAGTCCCCTGAATTACTTTGATTGGAAGCAATACATACAAGACACCAACATTTGGGGTTTATTTAGTCCTTATTGTGTCACATAAAAATTGAATTCTACTTATTTAATTCTTTCTCATATAATATAATATAATATAATATAATATAATATAATATAATATAATATAATATTCTTTTTATTGGGGGGAGGGGGTGGGGTGCACGCTACCTCCCAGAAATGAGTTTTTGCGGGGTGGGATGTCTGTATGTGTATGTATGTATGTAAGTACCTAGAGATAGAAACCATACAAAATTCCTTGTGTACTTGTGCACACTTGACGATTCTAAATCTGATTCTTAAAAGTTTGTAGCTTTTAAAAGTTCAAGAAAAGGAAAGGCAAGGCTATAGGTTCTGCTTTGCATTAGCTGCTTATGTAACCGTATTAATGTGTAGGCATGCGTTCATTACATGTGTCTAAACAGAGTGGCGTTTTGACTTGCAGGGTCATTCTTAGAACGCGTCTTCCTTTCCTGACTCTGAATAATGACTTTTTCCAACTTCCTCTCTGATAGATTCATGCAACTTCGCTATTGCTTTACTGCACATTTGCTTACCATAAGAATGCAATTTTCAGCCATAAGGTCCCAGGACTTGGCAGGGGACCGGGGGGAAAATGGTCCATTTCTTGCCAAAGCAACAGCCCTGGATGATCTAGAGGTCTGCCCTAGGGGATGGGTTATCCACATCAGGCCAAAGTGCTGTCACGCTGTGGAAAAATGATTAATTTCCCCATGCTCCCTTTTATCCCAGAAGGATGCGGGGTTACACAGCAGCACTTGTTCGGATAAATGCTTCATTGATGCATATGCAGATCTCCATATGCAGATCTCCATTTGATACCCTCTGATCAATAATTGACTGTGCGATTATCATTTAAAGCAGGGCGGTGTGAAGTGTGCCTCGTGCTTGCGCATATGAGCAGATTGTTTGTCCTTTTGGATTGGGCGAGGCATAGTTGTCAGACGAATATTCAATGAATTTATTGCATTTTATCTCTTCCCCCTCCCCCCCCTAAATTAATTTACACATTAAATTGGCAGCCCTAGTTTAAACCTGTGGCTTTGATTGGCTGCACAGTAGACACTGCACTTTCTGAAGTTAGTAGTGGTTAGACAATGGGGAAAAAGAGACGAGACAGCAGGAATAAATGGGAGGTGCGCAGGTCTGTAACAACACATTTAATAGCATAAACTATTCAAATGTCTGAAAGACGGCCGTTCAGGACCCTCTCCTGTACTGTTACAAAACAGAAGACAGTACCAGTTTGACAGCTCCAAGTGTCTGAGGCCAGGGAAATAATTGATAGCAGGCTGCCTGCATCCAAGGTCCTTTAGCAGTAATTGCAAGCAGAATGTGGCTCTCTGATCTCACCAGTGGTATTTGCCATGCCAAAACAGCCCAGATTTGACAGATTGCCTTCCTGCAGTAATAACTTAGGCATGTTCTCCGCTTTCTCACACAAGGCCGCGCAGCCTTCTTACCACAGAACACAGCTGAATTATTATTTTATGCTGAGTTTTGATTTCCCTCTTCCCCTGCTTTTGACAGGCCCCTCATGAAATAATGGTTTTATTTTATAACTGCAGCAAATGCTCAAGGCATAGTTTTGTCCCCCACTTACGATTTCAGTAGCAACTAGAAGTACTTAAAATCAAAAATAGTGTTTAAGGGAAGTTAAATGTGTGGGTAGTTGACATGTTCATAAACTTTTCTTTTTTTTTAAAACATGATTTTAGGTTAACATGTATATATTTAAACATGGAAAAGTGATTAACCATAACAATTTTTTAAAGTCTTTCACCATTTTAATGAACCAGTTCATTTTAAATAATTCTGATAATTCTGCAGTGTGACAAATTAAAGTTCAAATTAAATAATTACATTTTCCTCAATTTTCCTTTCATTATTAAGCATATTAGAGGCACTGGGTGAAGTAATATATATATATATATATATATATATAATATGTGTGTGTGTTTATACAGTCAAACCAAAATTTATTCAGACACCTTGGACATTTCATTCATTAATACAGTTTCTTCACTATAGTTAAAAAAAAATGGTAATAAAATATGACAAGATCTCAGAGTTAAACTGTGTCTGAAAAAAATTATCTTAATTATGTCAGATAACACTTAAGCAAAAAGTGTCTGAATATTTTTTGGTCCCAAATTTTTATCAATTTTACTGGTAGTCCACTGTATGAAGAATGTTTGAGTATAATATGTCACAGTTTACGTTATTTTGCTCTCCTCACTTACATAAATAAGTTGTCCTGCACCAACTAGTAAAAAAATACAGTTTAACTTTGAGATCTTGTCATATTTTAGTACACAAACAAATATTTATATAACTATTGAATCTAATAATTGAGAAATGTATGTGTGTATATATATATATGTATATATACATATATATGTGTGTGTGTGTGTGTGTGTATATATATATATATATAATAGAAATACATTTTTATAATAAAATATATTTTACAACAAAGTACATTTTTATGTTTTATATTATAAAATATAAACAATTTTTTTTTTTTAATTTTTAGTGTTTTTTTTTTTATTTATAGCTTCAAATTGCTGAACACTTAGTAAATCTAACATTTCTTATGATCAACATTCAGCACTAATGCAATTTCACTTAAAATTTTTGGCTCTGTTGTGAGGTGGACAGTGGCAGTGCCTGCTGAGTGACAGCGTTTGAAGCTGTGAAGATAGTTGGACTCCGCCCCATATCTTCTTCTGTGTCCGCATCAGAGAGCACTCTGGGATTTATTGTCAGCCAGAGTTTCCTTGATGGGGTCTAATAATACCGAGCCTCTTTTCCCCGCCAAGGTGATAGAATCTCCCCTCGCATGGCTGAGAGGACCCCTGTGTGCTCCTCCGCAGTAGCCTGTGTTCTCTGGCAGGGCTGGAAGCCTGGCAGCTCCACCCTATGGCTGTCCAAACAAGGTTTCACTACAGGCGCCAACATCAAAAAGATCCGCTCAGAGGCTGCTTGAACGCCAAACTGCGGGATGTTAGCTTTATTTATTTACACCCTCCTAAAAAAGCGCGCTTGGCGGTAGCTGCTCCTTTTTACCTTCATGGGTATTTTGCTCTCTGTCATTACCTGCAAATTTACGAGCGTGGCCCTGATTAAATGCTCTGGTATGGCCCAACAGACGGCCATTGTGAGCTAAAGAGATGAAAATGTAAGCAAATGAAGGTGCTTTTTGTGATTTGAATAATTAAGGGGTGAGGAATAAAAATATAGACAAAGATGTGGCCTGCCAGAAGGAATGTACAGGCTGAGATGTTACCTGGTCTGTCTGCAACATTAATCATTACTTTAAGTCTAGGGAACATCAACAAAAGAGCACTTAAGATAATTAACATTTTGTTAGTATTTAAGACTGCAATTAAATCTTGCACAAAGCATAAACGGCCTTGAAATGCCTCACTGATCTGGTTCTGGGCAGCTTAACAACGGAGAGAGAAGAATAATTAGAAAGCCTCCACCAGAG
Source organism: Mylopharyngodon piceus (assembly GCA_039654765.1). Classification (NCBI taxonomy): domain Eukaryota; kingdom Metazoa; phylum Chordata; class Actinopteri; order Cypriniformes; family Xenocyprididae; genus Mylopharyngodon; species Mylopharyngodon piceus. Next base: position 7,257,891 of record CM077450.1, read on the forward strand.
CACACAAAATATAAAAGATCCTTTCAATTCACTACACAGTTATGGATAGGGATAGGCAAGTCTATAGAGGATAAAGTGTATTCAACCACCTACCCGTACCAGACGGATCATTGCTTCACGTCGCTTTGAATCATCTAAACATAGAAGTTTTAGAAGTGGACGCAATGTGAAAATGTAAATAAACTTTATAGGGGCTGTGGGTCAAGCCCAGTTCGATTTATAGTTTTGGCATTCACCCCATGGCCATCAGTCATTCCCCCCTCCTCCGCTAACTTCAGCCAAGCCCCTGATCACAAGACCTTCAGCTGAACTACAGCTGACCTGCTGGATCTGTGACCAGCTGCGCCTCAGATGCCTTAATGAGAACCATTCAGCCTTCTTAATAATTGTGTGACTATTGAGCAAGTTATTTCTCCCTCTCGCTCAATTTTTCGTCTCTTTCTCCCCGCGCACATGCAGAGCTGCTCTGGGCGTTTCTTGCTGTGCGATGCAGGGCTGTGTGGACAACTCATGTTGAGGATTGTGATGTCACCCAAGAGCCTTAGAGAGCACCTGTGTTTATTTATGGTCATGCTAATAGCTGCAAATTCTATACACGCAAACAATTTTGTCTGAATAGATGGCCTTAAGAAATGACCCAGTAGCCGTAATAACAGCTGGATCTGTGTATATTTAAAATCCAAAAATTCGAAGACTGTGACCAAGAACAAGGGTCACAAATTAACACTCGCTTAGAGCCGAATGCGAGTAAAAATTGGCTTTGGCATCTAAATAAATCATGTATTGTGCAGCTGTTCCAAATAAAAGCACCACTCAGCTGGTGAGTAACTCATTTTAAGTCAGTTTGTAAGAATGGTAGTATGACCCTCACTGATGTAATAGCATGATTCAAATCAAAGACATACAAACCATTTACCTGTTATCACTTGTGCTGCTTCTGCTTCTAACATGCAGTGTTGGGGAAAGTTACTTTTAAAAGTAATGCATTACAATATTGCGTTACTCCCTAAAAAAGTAACTAATTACTTTTTATGAAAAGTAATCCATTACTTTTGTGTTACTTTTTCTCACCTGGGCTGGGCTTGCGTGTTTGTTTTTCAATAACAACAAAAAAAAGCTTTATGTTTGGCAAATGTTAAGGCCCTTTCACACCAAAAGTGAAATGAATAAGCCACAGGTTGAAGCAAATGCAAATTCACACCTATACAGTAGAGGGCGCAACTCAAACAAACCTTTCAGCTGTGCTGCCATTCTGGATTAAAGAAGAATAGGATACAGGAGAAGGAAGTTCAACACTCTTATTTCTAAATCTAATCTAAAGTAATTTTTGCTTTTTAGTATGGTTGAATTAGATCATTGTAGGTCAGCAGCAAAGACATTGGTTAATAAAGTGAGATTAAATACATAAAGGCCCGGTTTCACAGACAAGGCTTAGCCTAAGCCAGGATTAGGCCTTAGTTCAATTAGGATATTTAAGTAGCTTTTATAAATGTACACTAGAAAAAAAAACATTACTGGTGTGTATCTTGAGACAAAACAATGGCTCTGACATATTTTAAGATATGTCAGTACAAGTTGCTTTCAATTACAACAGCTCAAACATGCATTTTAGTCTAGGACTAGCTTAAGTCTTGTTTGTGAAACCGGGGGAAAGTATATTTGTGTAATTTAATATAGTTAATTTTTACAGGTTTGCATAAAATTCTGAGATTGCATTTCACTGTTTTTATTCATTTTGAGGAATACTGAATGTTTTCGTGCAAGTGAGATGAGTAAATGCATGCTCACATTTAGTCTAGAACTACAGTAACCATCATGTTCACACAGCGCAACCTCGCCTCTGCACTTTATTTCTCTCAACATGAGGACAGGAGACTTGTCAGTCAATAAATGTGAAAAAGTAACTTGCGTTACTTATTTAAAAAAGTAACTCAGATATTTTGTTGTAAATTGAAAAAGTAATGTGTTACTTTACTAGTTACTTGAAAAAGTAATCTGATTACGTAACTCAAGTTACTTGTAATGCATTACCCCCAACACTGCTAACATGCTCTCCCAACACTAATAATAAAATAATCAGTATACTTTTATAGTTATTATCTGTAGCCTGCTTACCTTCCTTTCAGCAAATGATGCCTGAATGTTTTGCCACCTGATTAATATTAATGAGAACATGGCGATAAGGTTTATATTGGGTCCATCCAACTTTTCTTACTATTCCTACTGAACCCAGTAAATTTATTTAGGATACGATGTTTTGTGTAAGGTGTAGTTTCAGCGAAGTTCGGCTCATCTTGGAGGACGCTGAAGAATCACCTAAAATGATAAATAAATAATAATAATAAAAATAAATAATAATTAATAATATGAATAACCCATCTTTATTTATAAATGTAATTATAAATAACAGTAAAGAAAAATAATATAAATAAATAAGTATGAAAATAATAAACCCAGCTAAATTTCTTTTTCATTTCTTTTTCAATGTATATTTTTTAATTATTTAAAAATACAACATACAGTTTCATGGTTTGTAAAAAAACATTTATTGACCATAATGGACTGCCATTGGTTAGTGTTTTTTTTATTTTGGACCCTGCCAAAAACTACTCTAAGAAATAAATATTTCCCTCTGAGAAGCTGCTTGCTGCAGCTGTTTTACCCAATTGCTTTAATATTGAATTTCATATGTGCTTGTTTTTCAATCAACCATTTAAAAAAGTTAATTGTGTTGCATAATCTATTCGCACATGTATTTTATTTATTTATTTATTTTTGATATGTCGACATATGCCTCATCCTACATTTCTAATGCTTCACTTATGAAAGTGATTAATGTGTAGAATTATACAGGAAGCTGTGTGAATGTATATTCCTGAAGGGTGAAAATGTGCTTAATGTTGCATAAACATAATGGAGTTGGCAACCTTTCAACACTTCCTTCTGGAGTGTATCATTGAGCTGTATAAAATAATGTGGAGTACCGCAAAGGCTAAATCAAACCTTTAATAAGGGGTATGGGCCTGTTTAAGCAAAGTGACATTTTACTTAATTGTACTCCATAACAGTTGCAATAACATTGCTTCGATAAGTTGTTTGCTTGCCTGACATCTTGATAAATGACCAACTGGCAGGGACAAAGGCCTCAATGTTATAGGTATAGATTGTAGGATTGTGGCTAAATTGGCTAAATCTTGGCTTGGATTTGCTTCTTTTCCCCCTTATTGAGCTTGATAACGAACATATCGGTTAGATGTGCTGTGGTCATTCACAGTGATTCACCACATTTAATAAGGAGGGAAGTGAACGGGGATGTGGCGGTAACTGTGCTGTCTCTCTGCCGATAAGAGTTCATGCACTTGTTCTGGCATTAGAATAGGAGGGGACACCTGCCCGAACTCCTCTCGATCTCCTGCAGGGCCCTTTGATCTGGGTGACAGTTTGACTGCATTAGTGGGAGTGTCGCACTTAATCCTTGGGCTTCCCACCCTCCTTTTTTGGCCTGAGAAGAGGCCTGTCCTGGGAGCATTCAGTGGGCTAAATCTTAATCAAATAACCACACCAATTCTGCACTGAGAGATTTAAGAACCGTTTAAGAGGGGTCACTGTTCTGATTGACAGTGGTTCACACAGATATAGTGTTTTAGGTCAAAAACAGAGGATTTTGAAAGGCTTGTGTGTGAAATAAGATCATCAAATAGCCTCACTTAGAGGTTAACTACTTTTGAAACCTCTGCAAATGTATTAATGTCACAAAGAATAGTGTTAGAATTAAAGTATTGACTAGTCTTTGAATAAGTGCTGTGAGCTATGTTGGTTTAGTGATTTAAGTGCGCTATCCCATTGATTTTTTCATACATAATGACCAGTCTAATAGGTTGTACCTCAGAGAGCGACATACCCGATGCATTTCTTCACATCTATAATCTTGCTATCATTTTCCTGCACATCTCTTTCAGGCATTGAATTATTATTATTATTATTATTTATTTTTTTGCACTGAGAGGAATGCTGGTTCTCCAATCACAACATCACACGGTAGCCACAGGATCGTTGCACACTGGGAGCGTCTCTGTATGTTTACCAAAGTTCAGAGGTTAAGGGTCATGGAGAGAACACACTGGTGCTGGAGCTTGTTTATGAAGCCTGGCTCTCATAGAAGGCAGATGACTTGCATGCACTAACATGTTTATCTCTGCTCTCGTCTTGCCATTGTTTTCCTAAGCGCTAAAGTGTTATCAAGGTCTGAAATAGCAACGCAAAAAGAAAAGAGCCTTTGTTTGGAGTCTGAAGTGTCTGGGTTCTGTTCTCAACTCTGCAAATAGCACAAATAACAGGGTTAGTGAGATTCATCCTCTCAACTATCATCTGATGGTTTAATTTACATTGGATATGTTATTTATGGCATCCACATATGTCTTGTGTTATGTTTTTTTCAGAAAAGTGCTCAACGAGACTAAAGGCGCCTGGGTTAAAAAGCCCTTTTTTCTCCCAATACACTAAATAACATTAAAAAACAGTTGTTTCCTAAGCATGTGTTTGCATTGCATAGTTACAAAGGTTGATATTTTTATTTATTTTTTAAAGGATTAGTTCACTTCAGAATTCAAATTTCCTGATAATTTACTCACCCCCATGTCATCCAAGATGTTTATGTCTTTCTTTCTTCAGTCGAAAAGAAATTAAGGTTTTTGAGGAAAACATTCCAGGATTTTTCTCCATTTGCATGCATGACCTTTCCAACGTGGTTACGCATCGCAGAGCTAGTGCAAGACGAGCATTTGTGGTTAAAAATTTTATATATATATATATATATATATATATAATTTTTAACCACAAATGCTCGTTTTTTTTTTTTTTTAATTTTTTTTTAAATTTATTTATTTTTTTTAGAAAATGACCGTTTGTTTCACTAGACAACACCCTTAATCCTCGGCTGGGATCGTGTAGAGACCTTTGAAGCTGCACTGAAACTGCAATTTGGACCTTCAACCCGTTAGTAGCCGTTGAAGTCCACTATATGGAGAAATATTCAGGAATGTTTTCCTCAAAAACCATAATTTCTTTTCGACTGAAGAAAGAAAGACATAAACATCTTGGATGACATAACGGTGGGTAAATGATCAGGAAGTTTGAATTCTGAAGTGAACTAATCCTTTAAGTTTTAACAGTTATTAATTTAAAATGTTTATTTAAATGTTTAAGTTTACCAGGAACTGATAATTGAGTAAAAATTTAGTATTTTGGGTAAAAATATTCTTAGGTTTGCAAAAGAGCAAAATGTTGAATGTTTGTAGTGCTGCAAATTATTTTCCATAATTGGGAGGGAAATTATTCTAAAGTGGATAATTTAAATAAGTATTCATGTACTTTATTTATTTATTTATTTATTTTTTATTAAACAACCTGCATATGTATAAAGGAAACTGTATATTTGGTCCTGTAACTGGTCACCATTTCTTTGAGGTTTTCTCTATTTTTAATCACTTTTTATTTTGTCTTTGTTTCATAAATTTGCATACTGTGACAAATATTTTTCTATATCTCTAATGCCCTTATGGCTTTACATCTCTGTAGCCTTTTGCCCTTTTGCTGGGGCAACTCTAAGTGTGGGGGTAAAAGCCCCATCTAGCTGCCTTTTTATTTTCTACATGTGTAATTGAAACAAACTTATTTTACCATTTAAAAAAAAAAAAAAAAAATACAATTTATGTTGCTTGAATTCTCATCATAAACTTAGGGACCAGAAAATAAATAAATAAATAAATAAATAAAAAGGGGGCCTTTTTAACTTAGGGTAAAACTGTTAGATATATTTATGTGTGGGATACATATATATATTGTATATTGTATTGCTTGAAGCAATTATGATGGGTTGCAGTTTGTAGTTTATTTTAATTTAGGCTTGCAGCTCATATGGCAGCTGATGCCTTCAGATCTTCGCAAACAAGAAGTGAAATTCAGATGTTATGAATTAGAATGCAGATGTCATCCCGACTGCATCCTCATTAATATCAATCATTTTAACGGCCTCCAACTCATACCGATTGACTAACACAAATGAGCCATCAGACGCTCAAATGGCAGAGACAACTCAGGCAGAATTATTAACCAGTTTTCTGTTTGTCATTCCCTATTGATTTTTCTACCTGGTAGTTTATTTCTGGCAGTAAAAATACACCCTCGGAGAGGATTTACAGCTTCTGAAGGCCTTGCCTGCCGGGGCTGCCATTATGAACAGATGAAAGCTTGGAGGGGAGCTGCAGTCCTGGTGCAGTGTGGGATATTGTTTAAATAGCGTAAAAAAGGGCCCGCTCATTTACACAGCCAGAGCACAGGCTGGGAAAAACGCTGCTGTAATCCTGCTTGTAGCAGGTGGCGCTGCCTTTAATATCGGTGTAAAACAAAAGCGATTCTCCGCTAGACCTCAACTTTTTTTTTCCTCTTTAATCTTTAAATGAGAGGATTGACTGCCTGGTGGCCACAAAATCGGAGTGAGGCTTTTATACGAAGTTTAACCAGAGCAAGACTGCAGGAGTTTTCTACCTTATTTTGTGTTTTTGAGGTGAAGCTGAAGACTGATCCAGTGCTGTCAAAGTGGAGCTCTCTCGCTCTCTCTCTCTCTCTTTCGTTCGGTCTGTCTTTCGAATTACCTGCTGGGTCCGAGCTCTTTTATGCTCTTGTTGTGACAGGTAGATTTATAAGGCTTGAAATTTGTACAAATCAGTTGTCATTCACCGCGAGCTGTCAATGTGTCAAGCTGTCAGGCCTGCTGTGAGGGGCTGCCTGGGGGAGGGAGGGGGGGATACGTGAAGGGGGCAACTGCAGAGAAAAGAAAATGAGTTCAAACAGACCTGAAACGGAGCTCCATTCTTCCTTCTCTGTGCCCCTGCGGAGGCGCCATTGATTTTCCTTGATGTTGAGCAACAGCGTGCCGAAAATGACATGCCTCCTTCACCAATCTAGCTTGCTTGCTTATTGTCTTTTAAATGTCAGGGAATCATTTAGAGAAGAATGCCGGGTCCTTGAGTTCTGCGGGGTCTCATTGGTGAGCCGTGAACGCTTCGGCGCCGCATCCTGCTTGTGTGTGTTTGAGCGTACGTGTGATAGTGGAGTCATGCTGTCGTGTTGATGGGTCTGACTGTCTCCCTCGCTCAGATGTCCCAGCGTGAGACGCGGGTTCCTCGGTGAGGGCGGCAGAGCCCGGCTATACGGGAGATGGGCGGCTCTAAAGTCTCTGACAGGAAGTCTCTCTCCAGCCCCGCTAGAAGACTAAAAGCTCCCCTGTTTTTCTGTCTAATCGTGATCGGGACAGTCATCTGAAATGCGAAACTTCAGATATTTTCCCTTCGGTTTGTTTTCCACTATGCGTTTGACAACAGTCGCTTGGCAGATGTTTTTCGCGTCAAACTTCAGTCGTGTTTTTTTTCTCCCCCATCAGCTGTAACTTATGAAAGGGTCTCTTTGAGTTCACCTGTGTAACGCGGTGAACCCCGCTGCCCCCAAACGTAAACACAGTGTGAAACATTTGTCACGTTCAATATGATTTAATTGTCGGTGGCATGTTTTTGCTACAGATTTACAGTAAGAGCCTCAGATTGGGGTCGGTGTTTTGAAAGCCTTAAATCATACGGGACTCTGTTTGACAGCGCCAAGCGTTTCGTGAATATTAATACTATAGAGTTCCGCCAAGTAAAATTTGTCCTGTCAACGACAGGATCCTTTACGGTGTATGTTTTTCTGTTGATAGAACCAAATCCACCCGGATGACTCCTCAACTGATTATTGACGTGACAGACACTTTATACTATGTGGCTCCTTTGAAAAAGAGCCCTCCGGACCACCTTTGCTAATGTTTTCTGAGAAAACCGACACAAATGCTCACCGAATTTAGTTTGAGAACCGGCTAATTTGAGCGATGAGGCCTTGATTTCCCTCCGCTCACACGCGCACGCCCAGTTTGGCGAACATCCAGCCTCTCCTCCGCACACACATCTGGGTTCTGTTGCTTTTGCTTTAATTAGCCTTATGATTTTTTTTCTCTTTTTTTTGGAAGCGGTTAACTGATCTATCATCGGTGGAAGCGAGTCAAAAAAAGGTGCCGTTCGGGGACAGAGCGGGAAGGTGACACTTGAGCAACAGTCGGTACCAAGAGGTGAAAAATTAATCAAAGATTTCCATATCGCCGTGAGCAGCTGGTCGGCCTGGCCCATGTGCCTTTGAGCGGGAGGTGTCCGCTGAGAGAGGGGCATGACGCAGCCCGAGTTTGTCTTGCAAAAGCGCAGCTGTCCAAAACATGACAGCTACAGCATTAGCGAGGCCATTAAGAGGTGTAGAACATTTCCAGGGAAATGATTTGAAAAATGACAATGCAGGCTCCTGTGCAAAATTAATTACAACAAGCGAGCGCCGCAAATAAGTTAAAATCTGCCAGTGCGGAACATAAAGAGATGGGTTATTTTGTCCCCAACTGCCTCATGTTAGAAATTTGTGGGGGATTTTCACACATTTATCTCGTAAAGATCATTTTGTTGATGGTGGTACTGCTGCAGTAGGTGTTTTTCATGTTGTTTGGGTTGAGTAGTTTCAGGCAATTTAAGCAGTTGTTATGTAGCGTTACATTTATTTCCAAACTGACATCAATGGTTTTGATCTCATTGATGTATAGTGACCTTTTTGATCTGAGGAAGTTTACCCTTTTTAAAAGGGTCAGTCTTTATTGTCTGAATGCTTTGGGTTGCAAATATCCCTTGTTTTACGCCGAGCTTGCATTCACTTGCATTCACTTGTTAATGCTTGTTAACTGTTAAGAACTTCATTTACACATCTTAAGTGAAGTGTGTTGCACTACCAGGATGTTTTAGATGTTATACATCTTAGAACTCAGTTTGTTTATCCACTCACAATAGTTGTAGCAGATTGATCATATCACAGCCCTGTATCTGATTAAGGAATAGTTCACAAACTTTATTTACTCATTTGTATGTGGTTTAAAACGCAGGCTGTCAAGCTCCAAAAAGTAGTAGTAGTCCAGTAGTAGTAGTAGTAGTCCATTTTACATTTTTTTTTTTTTTATATATATACACTGCCGTTCAAAAAAAAAAAAAAAAAATTCTAGAATGCAACACTCTGAAAAATGCTGGGTTAAAAACAACCCAAGTTGGGTTGAAAATGGACAAACCCAGCAACTGGGTTGTTTGAACCCAGCAGTTGGGTTAAATGTTGGACCAACGTGCTGGGCAGTTTTATTTAACCCAACTATTGTTTAAAAATGACTATATGGCTGGCTTAAAATGAACCCAAAATAGGTTGGAAATTAAAAATCAGACACATAATTACTAGCGACAACAATAATACTCAAAAGGTGAACATTTATTAATAAGCAATTTAATAAATGTTTATTTTTTTATTTATTATTCATTAAACTTATTAATAAATGTTCATTTATAAAACATATTAATAAATGTTAATTTATTAAACATACTTTGAGTTCATTTTAAGCTGGGTTAAAACAACTCAATTGTTGGGTTTGTCCATTTTCAACCCAACTTAGGTTGTTTTTAACCCAGCATTTTTTAGAGTGAAGGATACATTAAATGGACTAAAAGTGACAGTACACTTTTTACATTGTTGCAAAAAAATAAAATAAAATGCTGTTCTTTTGAACTTTCTGTTCATTAAAGAACCATGAAAAAATCCTGAATTCACAAAAATACTAAGCAGGACAATTATTCTCAACATTGACAATAAGAAATGTTTCTTGAGCAGCAAATCAGCATATAAGAATGATTTCTGAAGGGATCATGTGACACTGAAGACTAGAGTAATAATGAGTAAAATTCAGCTTTGCCATCTCAGGAACAAATTAAATAATAAAAATATATGTTAAAATTGACAACAGATATTTTTGTTATATTTCACAAAATTACTGTTTTCACAGTATCTTTGATAATAAAATAATAAAGGTTTGAGTGTATATTTTAGAGTTTGTATATAAAATGTTTGTCTGAACTTGTGCTGTCTGTAGTTGAGGCCTATGTTGGGCTCATTTCAGTGAAAGATTAAAATGCAGAATATGATCCGTGTGCTGCTTTTCTGTTGTCTTGTGTGTATGTGAGTGTGCACGAAAGAATGCAGACTGAAATATGTGGTTATTTAAAAGGGGGAAAACCTCCTGAATGTGAAGTGTTGGCCCATTAAAGTCAGACACCCAGTCTGTGGTAAGTTCTTTAATGGACAGAGAAACACAGTCCGATGACAGACAAGCATTTTAATGAGGTGATATGCGAATAAATCAAAATGTCTGCAGTAGTGCCATTTGTTGCTCTGTAATTCCTTTAAGTGAGTAAAAGCCAAAGCAAAACCAGGGAAGATGGCGTAATCGCATTGTTTGTTTCCATCGCACCCTCTTGCGAGTTTTGTTTCTTTGGGAACCAGCATCTGCTGTTGATGGGAAATTTATTTGCAAGGCCCCCTTGTAAATCAGCTGTGTAAAACAAAACCTGAACACACCAACTAATTAGAATCAAAGGGGTTGAAATCCATAATGGTTTGCCTTCACTCAAAATGGTAACTTTAATTGGTCGTAAATAAACTCTTGCTGTTTTTGTGAGAGTTGTAAACAGCTGAATGCTTCAATTAAGCAGAAATCCAGCGCTGATGTGTTAGGAACAGGGTGAAGGAGAAGTACTGACATATGGAGATGATCTGCGCTCTGCCGTTTGCAGTCAAAGCCGCCTTTTGCGGTGTGCGTGAGAAGGGGAGATAAATTTTTTTGCCAGTGTAATATTATAGTGACTCATAAATAAATGGTTACCCCTTCGGTACTAAAAGTTTTCATTAAAGTGGCCTGAGTTTCGTTATTGACACTGTGGGTTGCCTACGCAGCCAGAACGAGCTAAAATTTATCAGAGTGCTTTTCTGCACCTAATAAATCATCTAAACAGGGGAGCCATATGGCAGATAAGACCTTGAGAATGGGGGCTTCAGCCGAGGAAGAGTCAAGTCGCCTGAAATCGGAGCGCTGTTTTCTCTCTCTCCTCTTTCCTCGGAATATCTCTCGCTTATTTTACACGCCATTTTCTTGTTCACCTTATCACCCCTTTGTCACTTGTTTTTCTACTTTTCGGTCGGGGGGAGAGAGGGAGAGCGCTGTGAGCGAGGGAGTGGGCAGAGATAAGGCAGAGAGAGAGAGAGAGTGAGAAAGAGAAGGTCCAGGGAGGTGCTCTGACTGATGGGGAGGGATGATGTATGTAGCGGCTGTGTCCCCGCTCTCCTCTGGCCCTTTGTCATTAATCATGGCCATTAGCTTCTCTCTCAACTGCCTTGTCTGCAGCGGCCTATCAAAAGCCTTGCTTTTCTCTTTCACAGCCCACACCAGCAAAGGCCTCACGCTTTTGCCTTTCTGTCAGGGTTTTTTTTTTCTTCTCTTACTGTGCCTCAGACACTAATTCGAATGTAGAAATAGATTCAGACTGATAATAAAGCAGGGTGTCTCCATCCAAAGTGAAAGAGCTGCAAAAAGGTGGAAATCAATCATCGCTGTTAGTCTCACCTGGTTTTTTGTTAGCTTGCTTACTTAGTAGTCCTAGATACATATTTGAAGCATATAGCGTTTGTTAAATTATGGGGTTTTCATTTCTCGTAAACTCATACATTGCTGTGCATAAAATTTGAGTAGTTATAAGCTTTTATTTATTTATTTATTTATATCCATTTTTATATCCAGTGGATAATATCCATTTTTCATACTATACATTATAATGTTGTGATGCCTAAATTCACTTAATCGTTGAAATTAATTGATTTTAAATGTTCAAGTGATTTATTTATATTTATTTTTGACAAAATAGTATAATTTTAATATTGACTGTTTATTTGTTATTGGTCATATTGTGAAAATAATCATCAGCTTGTCTGTAGCAGAGTTATTACTGTTAACGGAAATTGAAACTAAAACCATAAACAAACATTTTTGTTTCTTCTTTGACTGAAAAAATAAAATGTAAATATATATATATATATATATATATATATATATATATATATATATATATATATATATATATATATATATATATATATATATATACAGTCAAACCAAAATTTATTCAGACACCTTGAACATTTCATTCATTAATACAGTTTATTCACTATAGTTAAAAAAATGGTAATAAAATATGACAAGATCTCAGAGTTAAACTGTGTCTGAAAAAAATTAATCTTAATTATGTCAGATAACACTTAAGCAAAACATGGTCAGGTCTCAGAATAATTTTTGGTCCCACATTTTTATCAATTTTACTGGTAGTCCAATGAAGAATTTTTGGGTATGTCACAGTTTACTTTATTTTGCTATCCTCACTTACATAAATGAACTATAGTGTCCTGCACCCACTAGAAAAAATATATCAAAAATATAAAAAATGTCTGAATAATTTTTGGTTTGACTATCTATCTATCTATCTATCTATCTATCTATCTATCTATCTAATATATATATAGTCAAACCAAAAATTATTCAGACATTTTTTATATTTTTGATATATTTTTTCTAGTGTGTGTATATATATATATATATATTTATATGTATATATATTTTATTTTTTCAGTTAATAAAGAAACAAAAATGTTACGAAATGAAAGGTAGTTGCCAAGGAAGCATTTTTCATTGTTTAGTTTAACTTGATGTACTAAAAAGTGAAACTAAAATGGAAAAAAGAAAAACTAAGTAAACTTTTAACTTTAGAAACTAATAAATAAAAATTAATAAAAACTAAATTGAAAAAAACAAAAAAAACAAAAAAAAAAAACTAATAAAATTGTAAAAACAGACAACAAATTTACCAAAACTTTAAATTTAATGTGAAAACAGAAAATATAAAAATGCAATCTAATTCAAAATATTAACAAAAATTATAATAGTTTATCAATATCAACAAATAACTGCATTGGCCAATGGTATTGCTTAGCCATTCAGAAAAAAATCTTTATGTACCACCATAGAGTTAAGACAATCTATCAGAAATTTCATTTTATTTTATGGGATACAGTGACTACAGCTCAGAGAATGGACCGTACACAATACCGACTTCAGTAGGGATAGATATGTGCCCCAGATTGTTCCCATTGTCTGAGCTAATGAGAATAAACAACAGGCCATCGGAGTGACCATCAGATGTAATAGAGATATATAGCACGCTGCTCCCCGAGAGCCTCCCTTTCAGCCTCTCAAACTGAGACTGACAGATATACTAAAGCTCCATCAGCCCCGGTCCCACTGCCACCTACTCTACCACACCTGACCACCTCTTTCACCATAATATTCCTTCGCAGGGAAATTATAACTGGCCATGAGTCACCATCATTATCAAGACATGGGGCTTTTCAAACGCGAGCTGAGCCGTATTGATTTGTGCACGGCTGAAGAAATGCCTCTCTCTTTGGGGTGGGTGGGGGGTGTTTTATTTACCTCACACTCACTGTAATAGACAGAAAATAGATACAGAATCAGATATTACACTTCAGTTTTAAACACTTGATTATATTTTATTATCGAAAGAACTATATAAATGCTGCTTGAATGCATTAATGTTTCTGTTTGTCATATTTTCCTCAACTTCATTAAATACCTTTATTATATGTAGGGTTTTTCACTCCAAAATTGCTCCTAACACTGAATTTAGTAATTGGAAAAGTCTTTGTTCAGCAAAAGCTCAGGTAGCAGTTCATTTACAAAAAAGCAATGTTATATTTTATCACCGTCCGCAGAGTGTGGCGTCTGTCCCGGAGGGTTTATAAAGGCCAGATCAGCACTCGTACTCGGCACGCATAAAGTGGCTCTTGTTAGGATACGTGCATGAAGATGACTGGTTTTGACAACACAATCTACATTTTTGTAAAAAACAATCTGCGCCAGCCTCACCGATTTGGGCCGGATTAAGCTGTTTGTCTCCGTCAACAGATAACCGTTGCAATCTATCCCCGCTCGGAGTTTTCCAATATCGCATCCCTCTGTCCTGCCCAGGGGACTGGGAATTGATCGGGAATATAGAGAGCAAAATTGCCGCTTCAACTTCATAGAGACCCACAATTACTGAATCATGCAGATGTCAGTAATTCCATAAAACTGATATGGGGTAATGAAAACATCTGACTGCTAGACGGCGCCTGGATTTATGGCTGCATTAGGGGAAAGAGGCTGAGATGACAGTTTTGTAGCATTACTCCTGTTGTTTCACACTCATAAAGGGCCAGATCAATTAGTGTCTGCAGGCCTACGCAGCCGCTCTGACAATGCTTTTATAGTGGCATGAAAAATGCATGCGTTTCAGAGGGAGATTTTGGAGCCATTAGGCGTCCACATATATGATTTCATGCGAGTGTACATTTACCATGATATATCGCACGAGCGTCATGTTGCTCCGTATCAGCAGTAAAACATGGCCTTTCTCATAGTGCCATAATAAAACTGTTCAGACAGCCCATAATGTTTGTCCTCAACTTTTGACGATTAAAATGACCAAAGATTGATCGCCTTTTAGATCCACGCATATTGAAAGAGCAAATTGGTGAAATGACTGCCATTAGCGGGCTAAGGAAGTATTGTTACAAGTTAGCCTTATATCTTCTTTATCAAAAAAAAGTCATTTCCTGCTAATGGGGTTTGAGCATGACATTATCTGTAAGGAATATGTTATGAGTGGATATTTAGTCTTTGAGACGTGGATACGGTGAGCCGCACACCCTTATTTGAGTGATTTATGTGAAGAGACGGAGTACTCTTTTAATATTAATCCTCAAGTAGTGAAATGATCTCATTGTGTCTCCTCACCCTTCTATTTTCCCTTGAGTCATTACTGGCTTAGCTATCTTCTCCCTTCTTCCTTAAGCCATACGTCTAATTCTAATTAAACAGGCATTATGTCGGCTGCCCCCACCCCCTCCGATGCTATCGGGCCTCTTATTACAGTAATAAGTGTGAGTAGAGTCTCACACTGCCTTCTCATACATGGTCACTGGCAGAATGAGTGGGATTTGCATAACCTGTTAAGGAGATGCGTACGGCCCGGCCTGATTGAATTTCACCTCAGCTTGCTGTTAATTAATAATGCTGTGGATGTGACAGGCCTTTATCATGTGCTGCGAATTGGTGATGATGTCTGTGTTAGCGGGGACTCAGGCGGGCGCTGGCATTATGCCGCCAATGGGCCGTGTTCTAATGAAGTAGTCACTGAGAGAGACTCGCTCCATGAACAAATCATTACTGGACAGCCCCGCGATCCTGCCGAAGTGGACTGAAGGAACGACTACTGGTGATCTTAGAATTAGTAATGCAGCCGTGTGGTATATGTACTATGGTACAAACGTGTCAGATAGATATAGTGCAATAGAGATTCTCCCTTAATATATATTTTTTTAAAACCACAGTGTATGAATACATCTGCAGGGCTATTAGCGGGCAGGACTGTTTTACATTATTTAGAGAAATGAAGAAACATGGAAGAATGTGAAAGTACAAAACACAATGCGCCAAACCAGTCAAGATGATAATTGTTGTTTTTATTTATTTATAAGATGACAAAGTTCATTTGGGCTGTTTGTTTGGCTAAAATCAAGTTAATCTAAGCAACGTCACAAATCTGTGTATTAATATAGAATTAAACTAATGTGTGGTCACAGTTGTGTGTATATCCGCATCATATGTGATCAGTCGGGATCAAGATCTGTTCTATCCTTTTCATAATTTTAGTTTTGCTGTTTTAATGTTTTTTTTTTTAAATGTATATGTTATATAATGTGAGACATATTATTCATTTCTTATAAATAATCAGTTATTCAGATTTGTGTACAGTATTCAAATGCAAAAAGAAAATAATCTAATGAGATTATTTATTTTCAAATTATTTGTTGTAGTTAAATAAATTAATTGTACATTAACTAGATTACATTATACGCATGTATATGCACAACTGCAAACAAAATTATTAAACCCAAAGATACTGTAACAATTTACGAATGTAAGCTTTTCTGAAAACTTTATTTATTTTAATGAATCTGTCACATTTTAGTGGCGTAATAGTGAAAATGTCAATACATAATGTAATATTTTTGAGTTATAGGATTTTTTTTTTAAGACAGTCATAATTTTTCAACCTCTATTCAATATTGCAATCATTTATAAGTATGGTAGGGTACAACATTGTTTTAAAACACAAATAAGCCTTTGGAAACTCTATAACAACACTTAATTAGCTTAATAAATTTATCCCATGCATGTGCTAAAGTTGAGTAGCAAATACGGCCAAGTCAAAAGAGTTCTCACAAAAGATATAGAGAAGTAGCTGTTTCATTCCATTAGACTACAGCTAAAAGAACATTTCCAAGACACTAAAAGTTCCTGTAGACGCAGCTGGTTTAAAATCGCAGTAAACCAATCAGGGCACTGAAAAAAACACAATTTCATCGGGGAATAAGATGTTTGAAAAACCCTCGATTTAGTGCCAAATACATACAAGATGACATGATGATGAAAGGAGGAAAAAACATTTCAATGCAGACTATAAAAAGAACACTAAACAAGCATGGCCTTTATATTCGGTCACTTTGCAGAGCAAAATGAATTTGGATAGGCCGGTGAAGTTCTGGAAGAATGTTTTATGGAGTAATGTGACCAAAATGGAACTTTAAGGACCCATGGATTAGCGGTATGTCTGGTTAAAAAAAGGCAAGGCTTATGAGCAGAAGAACACACAGGATCAAACGTGAAGGTGGGTGAGTCTTGTTATGGGGGTGCTTTGTTGTTGGAAGGGTAAATCTTGGCTATATGAAAGGACATCATGGATTCTTTGAAGTATCAGGCCATTTTGGCAAAGTTTGTGATGCCTTCTGTGCATTGACTGACGCTTCACTGGATCACTGGACTTTCCAGCAGAACAATTATCCCAAAGTATACATCAGTTGTAGAATGTTTAGTCTCCAGATTTAAATCTCATTAAAAATCTTTGGTGTGATTTGAAGAAAGCAGTGACAACGTGAAACCAAAGAGTATCAGTGATCTGGAAAGCTTTTGCTCATGAGGAATAGGCCAAGATTCCAGTAGAGAGGTGTCAGAAGCTTGTGAACCTTTAGAAGCATTGTTTATTGACAGTTATAAAGAATAAAGGATTCCCTACAAAATTTGACTTTTATACAAATATGTTTAGAGCCAATTTGATTTTTTTTTCATCAACTATGTTCTCAGGATCACTCAAATGTGTATTAAACGTTTTGTAATAGTCTGATGCCTCAGTTGAAGAGTTTTTCACTTTCAAAATTTTGTTCACGGCAGCAGAATGTCTTTCAAGTTGCATACAAAGCACAAATAAATGTTCGATTTGGGTTTGAATTTGGATTTTTGCTGCCTTGTTCAAGGTTACCTCTGAAGCAAAAATATGTATGCAAAACATCATCCTCTTCTTTTAATGTCCTAGCTCCATATGCCTGGGAATGTGTGTATGGGGGTACTGCCAGCTGCCATGGCTTAATATTCCACCTCTCTCTGCCATCCCTGTCCTCTTGGCCTCTCCCAGTTTTACAGCCAAATTAGGGACCTGTAATTGGCAATTATGTTGATTCTTTTATGATATGAACTCAATGCTGGACTGGACTGAAAAAGCATATTTTACGCTGGCCACAGATGGTTTGAAACATTTAAAGCTGTAATGACACAGCAGTCAGCCAAGTGCTAGAATATAGACAAATCCACACTTGGCACAGAGGTTAAAGGGATGACATGTTTCTTTTAGAACGGGGATGTAAATGTCCTCGACCAACTAATTTGAAGAAAGTTTGTTAGTTCACCCAAAATTGAAAACTGTCATAATATACTATAGGGCTGTGTAATTAATCATAATTGATTTTTCGATTTCGATTTTGGCTTCCAACGATTATGGAAACAAGATAATCTGCCGCATTCCGCCCAGCGCACCATCCTTTCCTTCACGGCGGTGCGCTTTCGTTCCTTCCTAAGCCAAACTTAACAACCAAATCAGCTGAATAAGTGAGTGTTGTAAAATGGAGTCTACTGTTGCTAAACTGCGGGACGTGCTTGATATTAAACAGTGTTTTTAAGGTGATTTAAGCAGCAAAAGAGATACTGTCCCCTAGGTGGCTTTCTGTGCGCGCTCTCTGAGGTGGGCGGCCGCAGAACGCGCATAAGCAAAGTATACTGTGGGCTTTGGATACTCGCCTAAAAGGTCGAATAGCCTACACACAAAAATGTCAAAATGCCGTTTCGGCGAGTATCCTCGTAAACACAGTCAGTTATTTCTTAAATGAATGTAAACAGTTGAGAAAGAAAACGCATATGTAACAGTATATTGGATCTGTGCAGCTCTTAAAGTGACAGCAGCCTAATAAATCTGCCGCAGTCATTAATGTTAATTAAACAACAAAAGACAAAGATATAATCACTCACTGCTCTTGAATGAATAACTTTTGTAGTTTTAATATTGATTAGTCTATATTTAATGTATACAGCAGTGTTATTTTACATTTGATTACTTTATTCAATTTCTGTTGTAGGCTACTTATCTGAATACCATTTACATTTTTTTTTTTTGTTATGTTGTATTTATTTGTCGTTTTTTTTTGTAATTAGTTTCTTTGTCCTTGTAATTGTATTGCTGACTGTTTACTTGTCTTCTGTAACTGTTTTGAGGACCTTTTACTTAGGCCTACATTAGTTAACCTATTAGTTTTTGCTGAAGTATCGATAATTGTGAAATTTTACCATGTCATATCACCCACCAATAATTATGTTAAATAATCGTGATCTCAATATTGACCAAAATAATCGTGATTATTATTTTTGCCATAATCGAGCAGCCCTAATTTACTGTATTCATTCATATTGTAAGTCATTCTAAACTCCTTGTTTAGAATGGCTCTTTATGGTGATTTTTATGCTGCTTTTGCTTTCCTTTTAAAGCTTGAATGCTTCAGTCTCATTCATTGTAATTGCATGGAAAAGAATGACCAGGGCATTCTTCAGATTTTCTCCTTTTGTGTTCCATAGAAGAAATAACATAAGGATTTAAAAAGACGTGAGGGTTAGTAAATGATGACAGAATGACAGAATGCTTATTTTTGGGTGAACTATCCCTTTAATGGCAATTTCTAAGGGTCCTCCTTTCATCTGTTTCCAGAGATCCTCTGTAGTGCACCATGTTTACCCTAAATGACCTCAGATTTTTAACACAGCCAAGCACCACACAAGCTTGCATCGTTATACTGACAATTGTCGTGTTACTAATGAGACCCCACAGTTCAGTTGTGAGGAAATGACCTACGTTAAGACCTTCTCGTTGGGCACATTTCTGTGGGATTAGATACTCTTAGTGCATATTGGTTTTGTTTTAGGTCCAAACCACCTTGTGGAACATACTTAGTTGTTTGTGAATGGAAACCATCTTACTGCAGCTGGTCCAGGATCAGATAATGCAGTTCGGGTACTCCTGGAGCCAAAGTTAATAATATTAAATAAGTTATTGCTGCTGTTTTAGCAGCAGATTGCATTATTGCCAAAAGCAATTACCACAGCAAAAACAACCTAACTATGTGTAAATGACCAGAGCTGCTCTGTGAATATCACATTGCAACGGATAAATTATTTAACCTTCCACTAGACGTATGCAGATGAAAAATGACAGATGTGTAAGTGTTCCACTGTTACTGGAATTAGAATTAAATTCCCAAAAAACATACATCAGAAATCCTGTGTTCACATAAATATTTGCGACTCTGCAGTCTTCACGCTGCCACCTTATTCACTCAAATGAGTCTCACCTTTAATAAATGAAACTGTTTTATAAAAGCAGCTTTTTATTTTTAAAAAAAAGAAAGAAAAGAAAACAAGCTAAAGCAGACACTTTAGGATATAGTGATAACAATGCACATCTCCTAGCGTCAGGGCTTGCTAACTGCTCCGAGAAACTTATGTCCAAATATAAGGCACCATTACAGTGTTTTATAGCTTGTTTGCTGACATTATGTAGCGTCTTCAAAGGTAATGTCGGATTCCTCCGGCTTTAAATTGGTTCTACTAAATCAGGTGCACCCTCCATAGAGGACACCGGAGGCTCCTCTACATCTTTAATGTTGCATACCATTCCGGAGCTGAGGATGCCTGAATGCTCTTAATCTTGACTGAAATGGAGGAAACGTTGTGGTGCAATAGCGCTGTCTTCATTTGAGGGTAACTTATGGAAGTAATATATTCCAGCATGCACCAGATCATCTGTGACGATGTAAACATACTCAAGGGAATGGACGGGTACACAAAGATATTTGCTTGCGTTTTCTCAGGGATATAGTTGTTTCCTCTGCAGCTGTTTGCATTTAATACTTGTCATATTTGTTTTAGGTGAATTACAGAGCGCGATTTGTGTTCTTACGAATTTACCTCGGGCCTCGAAGCAGAGGGAAAAAAACATTGCGGCCTTCTTCCAGTTTGTTGCTTCAGCTGATACAATTAAGAAAGCACTAGGACTCGCTCGGCTATCGTAGATGTTTTGAGAGTAAGAGTAAGTTAATATGCAGGGATCAAGGGAAAGGTTGCCTCCTTTAATACTCTGGTATTATATTGAATTTAAATTGCGGTAATGATCCTCCCCGCGTGCAATTTGTCTAAATGAGCGCGAGTCATTATTCCAAAACCCCAAGCTCTCCTTAAGCTTTTTTCACCATTATTGGTCCGATATCTCTTTAAACACAACAAATAGGTGGCCCGTGACAGAAATAAGGTGTAAGCATTCAATACCGCTTTTTTTCGCTCTTTCTTCTCCCCCGATCCCTTTCTCTCAGCAATACAAAGCCATGCATAATGTGCAGTCTGATAAGTGTTGTGGAGCACGCCAGCCCCCCGTCCTATACATCACGGTGGCGAGCTCAGCTGTGCCGTGAGAGAAGTGAACTCTGGGATTGGGCTGGCTGAAGTTGATTAATCGGTCGGTGCGGGTGAGAGACTCCAGGGCCAAGCAGTAGGTCCATCCTCGTGGCATGTGATGTTGATTGGCTTTGTCCTGCGCGGCTGCGCTGGAGGAGCGGACATTAAGATTAAGTGATGCTGTCGTGTCGGCGAGTGCTGCACTGCATCATTCGGAGGGAGAGACAGCTGCGGTGCTTAATCCTTCATCGCCAGGGGAGGCCTGCCAACCCGGAGATATACAGCCAAAGATAACCCTCCATAACTTCTGCTAAAGATCAGGAAACTTTGAATTCACATCCATCTGCTCCACAAGCTCCCCTTTAAAAATGAGCAATCGCTCCTCTGCAAAATGGAAAAGATGGAGAGGGATGGTGGTATTAATCGGGAAACAGTTGGGGACAGTGTGTGTGTGTTTGTGTGTGTGTGTGCAGTGCATGAATAACCTTTACTGCTAATAGCCTTCATTGCGCTCTCTAAACTATGGCTGTTTTTCCATGTTTAAATGCCACAAGTGCATCCGAGCACATTCGCTACGAGTATACAGCAATGTTTCGATGAATTGGGATGTGCTGTAGTCGGTGTTATAGTGGGGTCTGTTGTGTAAATAATAAGGCACCATTGAAATCTGCTTTTGTTTCTTGCACGTAATTACATTTATACACATGTTTTCTATTAAGATGCAGTCCGTTTGCTACCAACTCCGACCCAAAGTGCTTCAAATACATGCCGCATTTTCCAAAGTCACCATATATACGTCAGTATAACAGCGGCGACACTGAGCTTTCTTTCCACGAGCGGAACGTTATTGGCTCGCGGGCCTACCTGATTAGGTTTAGTCATCTTCACTTTTTTGCCAGCCGCATAATCGTTAACTCTACGTGTGCCAATCGAGCGCCTTGTCCCGCCAGCGCCCTGCACATTGTTCCAGTGAAATGGATGGTATTTATTTTACAGTGGCTAGAGGAAGAGAGAGGGTCGTATATGAGAAAATAAATCTAGTGTGGAGCTTGAGCTGAATGATTATTTTCTATGCAGCGATGGGTGGCGTCAGCATGTTTCAGACTGCTGGCCTTTGCATGTTTGCAGCTGGCTTGATGCAGCTGTCAGCCGGTGATTGATGAGTATCATCATTTAAAGTGTAAAAGAAAACGTCTCTGTGAAGGCAGACATGATGAACTGCCGCCTGCTGGCTCTCACAGACACGCTCAACCTTTTCTTCCCTCCCCTTTCGCTCTCTCGCCAAGCCTCTCCTGTCTCTCTCTTTTTAGCTGTCTCACTTTCTCAAGCTTTTTATCTTATTCTTTGGCATGAATAGGGTATACTTTGGTGTCCCATTACTTTTATATAAAACAAATTGTGTATTTGTTGTGAGACATATTTGATATGTTATACAAGCTATTACCTAACATAAAATTAACCTAGAATATAAAGTAGCTAGCTTAAGTTGCATCACATGTCTGTATCCCCCTTTAAAATGGTGATTTTTGGTTTATACTACCTCAAGAGGTCTTGAACTGTAGTCATAAAGTCTAAAGTGTAATAATTTTGACAATTTGTCGATTGAATCAGTTTTTTTTTTTGTATTTTAAATTATATATAATTTCTTTACCAGAAAACAATTTTTCATGATTAAAAAAAAAATCCATCCATCCATCCATCCAATATATATATTTTTTTGATTTTATTTTATTTTGATTTGTTTTATTTTATTTTATTTTATTTTATTTTATTTTATTTTATTTTTTTATTTTATTTTATTTTATTTTATTTTATTTTATTTATTTTTTTTTTGCCAACCCCACTTCTGACACAATCAGTCAAATCAGATTTGGACATAAAATCTCAAAATAAACCTCAAAATAAATAAATAAAATAAAACCGCTAATTTCATATTTATTTTGACCTCCTGAGGTTAACAGTTTTTCTGACCATTTTCACCTCCTTTTGTTGTTAAAACTGTTCATATATTGTAAAAGGGGGAAAAAAAAAGATTTACGATTTTAATCAAATCAGGCCTTATTTTGTACTACCACTATCTATCTCTCTTTTTCACTGTCCTTACTAGAATGAGGAAGATGACAACAGAAGTGGGGCATTCGGAGCCCTCTCAGGCCTTTTGCTTTGATATTTGTCAGATCATATGAAACGTCAAAATTCACGCAGCCTGTGCAAGGGGATATATTTAGTGTCAGCCACTGCATACCTACATAGCACCTCTGACAGTGACATATTACTTGTGCTGTCTCCTGCAATCTGATATCTTTAAATTTGCCACCTTGTTAAGTTTTGATTAATGCGATTCCATTTCGGCAGAGTAATTGGCTGGGCCTGTTGGTAGAAAATACCCGGGCTCTCGGCGGAACAAACGCCGGGACATGCTAATGAGGGAATGAGCCTGTTATATTGATGACACCGAGTGACAGTTATTAATGATTGTTATGATAAACAGACGAGTGCAAATCAGGATGAGTCTGGCAAAAGTGACAGTTTAAAAATAACCAGCATTGGAAAGTACTAACGAAGTAATATACTGTTAGGAAAACAATCATGCAGGTTGTCAAAGGAAGAAGTGTAATTACTAGGCAACACGGGCTGCCAGGGAGGACTAGGACCTGCACTGTAATGAATCAAGAGGAATATGTTGTGACAGTGTTAGCAGATTGATATGCTCTATTAATTGGATCTTTTCTTTTGCTTCAACCATAAAGGACGCTACATCATGAATGGCGCTGCGTTTGATGCCTCTAAACATCCCAAAGGAACCGGAATTACAAGCGAACCGGTTTTGTTTAGTAACAATTGGTCCCGTAGGAACTCCAACTAAAAGCAATATGTTTTTTTTGTTTTTGTTTTTTTTTGTATTTTTAACAATTGCCGCTTTATTGTACATTAAGAGCACAACGTCGACAACACAGATGAAGTATGTGGGTTGGATGACGTTGGGAGGGGAAATGTTAGTTTAGCTGTGGCACATTGTTTGCTGTGACTTATTTGTTGTAGTGCTATGAAACCTTTTTGTGCTGTCTTGAAAGTTGTTTGAAAATCACATTTGTTATATCTGCCTTAGTTTACTTGGTGCTAGGAATCATATAACACACCTAGCAGTAATTACGTGCCCGACGTGGCTGTGTGTGGATGTGACTTTTCTCTGTGGACGTTTGTTGGGTAAAGGATGCGCTGCCCGAAGAGGTGGGAAAAGGTGCATGTTTGGTCTGTCATCTTGCAAACTTTGCATGACAGGGGGACAGCAGTGGGGCATGACTGTCATGAAGTGGCTTCTTCTGGAATGGATGATCAGATGACTCCGCTGACCTGTGTGTGAACTTTGTCTGTAGTTGATTTAGGAGCCTGAGAGATCAAAGCGATGGCGGAACCTTTGCCAAGAGGATGTCACAGCATTGGGCTGTCAACAAAAGCAGTCAGAATGAGCACTTTTGGACTGGCACCACCCCTGCTGCTCACAACAACAGCACATTCTGCCTATTATTCACTTCTGTTAATGTTTTTTAATGTTTTTTTTTTTTTTTTTTCAGCCAAAGGTGATTTTAAGTAATAGTTCACCAAAAAAATGTTGTTCACATGCCAACCAACACGCATGCTGTTATTTTTGATGACATCTATTTTAAGATCATTTAAAGGGGACCTATTATGCCCCTTTTCACAAGATGTAATATAAGTCTCTGGTGCCCCCAGAATGTGTCTGTGAAGTTTCAGCTGAAAATACCCCATAGATCATTTATTCACTTATAGCTTGTCAAATTTGCCCCTATTTGGGTGTGAGCAAAATCACACCGTTTTTGTGTGTGTCCCTTTAAATGCAAATGAGCTGCTGCTCCTGCCCCGCTTTCCAGAAGAGGGCGGAGCTTTAACAGCTCGCGCTTCGGTTGCTCAACAACAACAAAGCTGGAGAATCTCACGCAGCCAAAATGAGGATTGTCAGTAACGGTGTTCAGCCTTACATTGATCAAACTGGAGTCAGACACTGATGGAGAGATCCAGGAAGAAGTTACAACTTTTAGAATGCAACTGGATGTTTCTGAATGGTTAGTGGATAAATTTATGTAGTTGCTGTGGAGTTGATTCAACTCATCGACTAGCATGTGCCGTCATGTTAATCTTTTGTGCAAATCCAGTGTTGAATTGACCCTCGTTTGTGAAGCAGTCCGGCGTAAAATGACGATATGGTAACAACACTCTACTACAACAACTCTTCCTCTTCTCTAAAACAGCCTAACATGGCCTAAATAGTGTTCTGTGCTCATCTGTGCAGCCAACGACAGAACAGTTAGTATGCTTTGCTTGAACTTTTGCATGACATTAGAACTGGTACACCGTTGTCACTTGTGAAAACAAAATGGCGGCACCGTGGGTGAAAACAAGCAGATTAAGGGGCGGTAATATTATAATAAGATCCCCTTCCTACGTCACTAGGGAAGCGAAATCTGAGCGGCTCGTTTTTTCACATGCTTGCAGAGAAAGGCTTACCAAAACAAAGTTACTGGGTTGTCCTTTTTCATGTTTTCTGGGTTGGTAGATGCACCCGGGACCCGATTATAGCACTTATAGCACTTAAACATGGAAGAAGTCAGATTTTCATGATATGTCCCCTTTAAAACGTGTGTGTGTTGGGTTTGGAACAACAAGAGGGTGAGCAAATAATGACATTTAACCATGAAGGTCTAAACATTTGTACTCAAAAAAATGACAGTAATAAAATATGTATTTTTTTTATTTTGATTAGACTTTTTTTAAAAGTTGCATTTAAAAGTGCCCACAACATGCTTTCCTTTAACTTCCAGTAGTCATTCGTAGTCCTTTATTTGACTTCTACCTAATCTAGGGCCCATGAACTTTTAAGGTATCATTACTGAAAGGCCTTAATGACACTGAAGAGTAATTTGTAAAGGAACAGCATTAATCTCTTCTCAATTCAGACACTCCTGCTACACTTTAAGGTTGATTACCTATAAAAATAGATCAGAATGGACTCATAAATCACACGATTATTACAGTGTCACTTTTACCACAAATTATAGTGATTAAACTGACTCCTATCTCTATCTGCTTTTAAGTTTAGTGGCCTGGAAACGCACAAATGTATGTTAAATATGGACAGAGGCATTGAGCTCACTCTTGTTCACAGGTGCGCTATGATTTAAACACGGGAAATCATCTGGGTAAATTTAAAACACCATTTCGTATGACTATCAGACTGTAGGAGTTCATCAGTCAAACTCATCAGCAAATTATATACACAATTACAAAGTATCTCTCTGGTCTTATAATGAATATTCAGTGTATTGGTTATGGAATATATCAATGCTATATCGGTTTTTGGCTATATTTAATTTTACATGCTCATTTCTTCTATTTATTAGTTTAGATTTTCATGATCTAACACTCACTTAGAGTCATCTTAAAAAATATGAATAATTTAATAACATTGTTAAATGTAATCTTTAGCAAACCTCAAAATAAATATACTTTCTACATTAAAAAGTTGTACTGCATAAATTCTCTTGTAGCATTTAAAATTGATTTTAGTTTTTAGAGTTTTATTGGTTTCTGCCATTTATCTGTTGATTGGCTGACACATGAAAATAATTATCGTCTTATCGGGATTGGCCAGAATTTTAATTCCGGTGTATCCCTAGTCTTTAGCATGTTTACTGAAAATTAATATAGACCAAAATAAATCAAATTGAAGCGAATTTTGTATTTCATAATGAATTGCATCATTTAGTATTAGATTATAAGGTCAAATATTTACACTTCTTGTGTCTAGGTCCTTTATATAGTTAGATGCATCATCTACGTTATACTACTTTAGTTATTCATGAGTATGTAAAAGTGCTTCATATAATCTTAAATACACTAAACGGATTTACCCAGGCTAAACTGGTTCATTGTTTTGGTCTTCTGAGAGATAATCATCATGGTGAAGTGCTGACAGTATGCGATACAATCTCAGACCTGCAAAACTGATCATTTTGGCCCGTTTCTATCCGGAGTAAGAGATATTTCGTCATCCTGTGATTTTTCTCTCATCTGGGTCGAACAGTTTACAGCTCACATTTTAGTTTTCCAGCCCCCCCCCCTTCACTGATGACAGGTGCATAATAATTTTCCTCCAGCAGAACAATTGAGCTGACAGCAGTTTAAAAAACTTGGACAGGACAAAAGGACAAACAGTTTTCCAAATGAGACACCCAGCCAACATTACTGCAGACTTTTTATTAGGAAGTGCGAAGCCCTGGTTTTCATCATCCTCTGGAGCATCGGGGTGATGGCCCCCAAACGCTCCTTGAGCGGCCCTTCTCTTTTGATAAATGTTCTTTGTAAGTGTTCCTTTTTTCTTCCCAAATCAGCATCCAAGAGGTTTAAACTGAAACTAAAGCATTTTAGCACAATTATCTCGAGTTGGAGATGGATCGCATATACATGCTCACACACGCCACCTTACGAGTAGGTCCAGCGCTGGCCAGAATCCACAGTGCGTGTGATTGTTTGCACCCTGGCACCTCTGCGAGGTCCTTTGCCTTGTTTTTCTGCTTTGAATTTTGCTATGATTCCAGGCCATCTGAAGCCTATCTGCTGGTGTCATTGTAGCCGCCCCATTCTTCTCCTCCTAGCGGCCCTTATAAAGACAAAGGCTTTCTGCTTGGTGGCTGTCAGACCTGCTCCGGCTCGGGCCCGTTGATGTGTGGAACAGCACTGGCCTGATGTCTAAACTCACTTACAATTAATGTGAAGCCAAGCTAATTCGAGAGCTGGGAGTGCTGGGAAGAAAGACACTTTGACGGTTCCAACTGGAGCCCGATTTGTTTTTCCTCCCATCATAGGTGTTGTTGATTTATGTCCAGCTCAATCCTGCTTAGATCATGAAAATGAATCAAGATAAATGTGGATAAGAAAGGGCGTAATGAATTTGACATTTACAAAAATTAATTCAGAAAAAAAGATGTCTGAAATTAAAAATGTAATGCATGTCAGAGCGAATCAGCCCACATGCGTATGTGATCTCCAGCTGGTGAAGCTTTTAATAAGCTTACATATCCAGCGTCGAACACCTGTTTCTAATTCATGCTTTCATGTTCTGGGAACAGATTACCAGTGTTATGAGAATGAAGGAACGCTGCATCCATATGTAGTGTAAAAGTGGCCATTTTGATGTCCCGGATAAAAGGGGCACGATGCGTAATGGCAGCCCCTGTTACGCCCTCGCCAGGCCTGCGCGAGCACCCTGTTCTGCACTGACTCCTGCTGGGAGATGTGGGGCACGTATTGGCCCTGAGTTCACCCAGCTGTTCTTTGTCACTCCTCACACGCCTCCGCACTCCTCTTCCCCAGATCTGTGCTTTGCTAGGGCGCGTCTCCTCTTTCCTGTCAGGTGACGGCTTTACTTGAATTGGTTTGAAGAGTGGGATCTTGCAGCTCCAACTGGAGCATGGGTAACTATGCCACTTTAGTGCCAGTTGTCATTACAACAAGATAAACTTTGTCAGATATTTTTCTTGTACTTTTCATGTACTGATTGAACTGGATCATCTTGGCAAGCCATCGCACATCTTACACCGTCTTAATTAAGTGTGATGTGAAGCGATAAATCATGTCTCTTCCATGGTAATCTGATTATTTGTCCTAATCAGTCGACATTGCTGCGTGTCAAAACATTATTAAGAATGCTTGGTTTGTATTTTTAATGTGTCATACTGGGTATCTCCGCCCACAGTGAAATCTCATTTGTTTGAAAACGCCAACCAAAAAATAAAATATATGTTCTAAATGGATCTTACTGACTTGTGTTGTGAAGACACAACATTAACCTATTTGAAGCACAAAACTGCACAATATATTGAAATGACTGAAATATTGCAAATGTAGAAATTGCAATTATACATAACGCAATGGCTTGTGATAACTGTTTTTAAAGAGAACAGCTAGTGGTTGAAATGGGTACTGCAGTCCAAATTTAAAATATTGCAGAGAGTTGTTTCTCCCACCCCCTTCACCTCAGACTCGACGCTCACGCAGGTTGCCAGATTGAGGACACGCAACAGGAACGAGCACAATTGACAATGGAAGGCGACAAGCCTTACACTGTAAGTTGATGAGTAGGTGTATCCGTGTTTTAATATGCCTATGGTCATTGAGCTTTTAGATGAATACCGAGGCTTTTTAGTTTGGGTATAGATTTTGCGATCTCTGACCCAGTTCGTTTCCTGGCTTCCATGGCTGCAGTACGCTGTGCTTTCCACCAACTGGCAACCCTGGTGTTGAAATACTATTGGGTAAATTGGCAGTGGGCAGGATCACACAGACCAAAACAAAAAAAGACATTCTGAAACTGAACGCAATTTCAAAGTAAAATAACTGCACTGTAAAAAAAGAATTGTTGGTTTAACTTAAAAAAGTAAGTTACCTGGTGGCCTTAAAATTTTGAGTTTGTTGAGTTTAATCAACAGAGACTCAAAATATTGTGTTATCTGAACCACATTAATTATCTAAGTTGATTTGACAAAAGAAAAAAATGTTGTGATAACAAATCATTAAAATAATATTTTACAGTGTGGCTGTAGTACTGTTGTTCAGAGAAACAAGTGTGAACTGAACATGTTTCCTACCAATCTGCAAACATATGGTATTTTTATGCTTTAGTATAGTCAAAAAAATGACATACAGCACCTTTAATACTTCAAAAAAGTTACAAAAAGTCAGTTTTAGGTTGATTATAGACTGGGCATGCAACTGTTACTTGGGGTGTGTGTTTAAGTGCATGCGCTCCAATGACTAATGCGACATGATCAACAAGCTGTCGTTGACACTCTCATAGCAAACTAGTCTGACATGCTCAGTGTAGTGCCAAAAGAACGTGAAACATATTTGTTGGTTATGTCATTGTCATGTTTTACATAAATACAATTAAAATAGATTATCTTTTTATTGTATATTGCATTTTACTTCACGTGCAGCCCTCGTCATAACACATAGTTCGGACTACTAGGGTGTTAGTCTTAAGGTGCAATCATATTTACTTTTTGTGGGCAAAATTCAGTCATTCAATAGGAATCCATACCATTGGGAATTTCGTTTGAGGATTAAAAATTTCCCCACACAGGTTTCGCAATGTGCTCAAGTTGGTCATGTGGGTTCACCACAATGATCAGCAGAAAGCTGCTTGCTTTGAAAGTGATCACACCTGTTTCAGTAGTAATGGTGGTATTATTATTGGCTACTATTAGTGTAACTTAAATTTACTAAGTTTCAGCATATAAGCCAGGCTGATATGGTTAGTTGGACTCACAGTCTGGCCAAATCTAGTTAGGCTGTTCTGTTTTGGTTGTATTAGGGGGGTTTGGGGCACTCATACCCCTCTAAAAATGATGGCTAATCAGCTAAACACCAGCTTGTCCAGGCTGGGAGATTTTTTTCTTCAGCAGTGTTTTACATTTTAACCCACAACCTTTAGCATTTCACAATATACTTAAGCTCCCGTTCAGAAATCCAGCTCAAAGGTCTCGTTTTCTACACGCAGGACTTCCAGTTCTGTGTTCTGGAGCTATGATCCTGTGTGGTTAAGCCCATCACTGCTTTCTATCAACACACGTAGTCCGACAAGGAGCTCTGTTTCTGTCTCAGGACTAAATCTCAGCCTTTTTCTCTGAAGTACTAACATTTACACGAAGAGACGGTTGAGTAAGTACACACTGAACTTCAAACCCACCATAATTGTGTTTCATGCGGGATGAAACTTGTGAATTGGACGTGGATTGCAAGAGAACAACAGAGCTGATTAGCAGTCGTTAGCTTTGCTTGCTGGAGCGTTTTGACACCTGTCTCCCAGTCTTTCTCTCTACATGCGGGAGCTAATCCCTCTATATTGCTGGTCACATGGCTGAAAGACTGCAGGGGAGACAACGGAGAGAGAAAGAGCGCTTTACGCAACCTACATGACAAACGTCTTGGAAAGAGGGTCAGCGGATGGATCAGAACTGATGGGCCACTGGAACGCTAATGATCACTGATGTGTCATCTACTGTCAAATGCTAGGTAACTACAGATGGCGCCACATTAAGACATGAAACATTTCTTGCCTTGACATTCGTTCTCCCTCCGTCCCATCATGACCCGTAAATCCCACTCACCGACGGCTCCGAGGTTGACTTCTTGAAGTGCGTGGTCATATGAAACCAAGGAGGTTCGAGCAGGGGGGGCCTAGCCACATGCTTTCATGTAGGCGGTCCTCCATCTCGGTGTAAGATGCAGTACGTGGCAAACCATCTGGTTGCCTCTTGTTTACAGTACACAGTGTCAGCTCAGGCTTATTAATCATGCTTACACAAATGTCTTAATTACTCCCTATGTAGCTGCTCTGACTCCAACCCAGAAGTTGACCTTTCTCTCCCTGTTTCTTTAAACCATTAATCATACACAATCAACGCCAGCCGAGCCAAGGAGGCGACTGCACTCATTCCCAGGCAAATAGAGGCACCATACAACTGCATACAGCAGCCCAGGCCTGTGCCAGCGTTTGGCCATATCTTTATTAATGACTCCCTTCCTGGGCAAGTCACACGCACATGTGTGCAAAATTATTATTTTTTTTTTAAAGTGAACCCAAATAGGACAGTCACCTTATATGTACGTGAATATATATATATATATATATATATATATATATATAAAATAAAAAAAATATACCCACACACACACACACACACACACACACATATATGTGTGTGATATATATCTCATTTTTTAAGAGAAACAAACATTTTAATGTAATTGTTTTTACATTTTAATTCCTATTTTTATTAAATTTCTAATCATTATTTTACAAATAATTTCCCGCTCATATTTAAATGAGCTGAATGACCAACCCGACCAGATCGCTCAAGTAAACCACATGTTCTTTCTTAATATCCACACTTTCCAGGCAACAAGCAGCTTGCAGTCAAGTATTCCTGGACTTAACAAATTTGTTTCACCTCCAGATGTGATATTCAGGCATTTATTGCAGGCAGTGATTCATGTCTGTCACATGATTTGGATGTATAGCCACATAGCTCAGTGTGAAGCTCTGATGCAGGAGGGCTTTAACATTTCAGATCTTGTTTAGCCAGGCACACAGTAGATTGACAAGTGGAGCTTCTTCTGTAGCAGGTAACTGACATGCCTGGCTTCTCCCCACCAGACGAAAGCTTAATATATCATTTGTCAGTCAAGGGTAGGCTTTCATTCAATCATGCCATGGTGCTCAGTCAATGTAGCAGCAGAATCTATATAGTTTTATGCACAAGAGCACAAGCAAGCACATGAAAACAGGGTGTTGATTCCTTAAACAGCCCCATTGATAACAGTTTTCACTAAGTCATACCCTGGAATCTATATAATATATATAATATATAATATATATAATATATATAATAATATATCTTTTCCATATGCTTGATTATAGTTTTGCTGTTATTTACTGTTATAACAAAAAAAAAAAGAAAAGTTATTTCATATTTTCATAGGATTAAGTCATCTTGCTTCGCTTAGAGACAAAAGAGCTGAATGCAACTCCAAAGTTCTGTAATAGTTTTATGGCTGCCCACAAATTGCAGTCATAAATTTTTCATTCTTTTTAATTCATGTCCATAAATCAGTCTCAAGCCTGCTCTAACAGCCTAAATGGCGTTGCTGCATATTTTTGGCATGTGCATATCAGCGTATCTCAGAAAAAATAAGAAGAAAAAAACAAACTGAAAGCTCATGGAAGGTATTGCATTAATTGAACGTCATAAATTATACAAGCTTTTATAATGGCAAGTCATAAATAACCCTGATGCATTGGAAACTGTAACATCTGTGCTGAGATTATATATTTGGAGTATATGCTGATTTCATTATAATGGATTTCTCTTAGCAGGGTTTACTTAAAGCTCATTTGACAAGATGGAAGGTGGGCTAGAGCTGTATATTAAATGTTATTGTTCACATAGGCTTTTTCTTGATCAAGAACGTGTGGCTTTTAAAGTCTTTACCTCTGCATTTTAAACCATTCATAATGCATATTCATTGAAGTTACTTCATCACAATATTTAGAACCATTTTTTCTAAAGGATAGCAGAAGACCTGTATACAGTATATTTTATGTTGAACTTCATAATTTATACATTGTAATAATAATAATAATTCTAATAATTCTAATAATAATAATAATAATAATATCTCTCTGTTTTTTTCTTGGCATTCTTTGATGAACATGTTGAGCCGGAGCAAAGCCGAGGTCGTCTTATTAGTTAATTCAGTGCACTCCCAGGAGTGTGAAATGGATGATTAAGTACAGCCCTTTACCGAAGCATTTACAAACACTGTACACATTGAACTCTTGAATATTGTGTATTATCTACCATTAGATGGTGATATTAGTGCTGCTGCCAGAATAATTGAATTGGCTCATATGCTTTGGTTCGCTTGCTCAGGGAAAGAAATGCAGGGGAACAAAAGCAAATGCACCAGTGGCTTTATTAGCGTACTGCACTAACCAAACCTAGCCGGTGATTAGAGAAAGGGCCATATAATTCACATAGTTCCTATTTCTGTCCAGGCCCAGATGGAATCTAATTTTTTTTTTTTTTTTTTTGTGCTGATATTTGACTAAAATTGTGCAAATTAGATTTGAACAGTGCAATGTGTTAAAAAGACACTCATATTGAGAGCAGAAAGCACATTCAAACTAGTTTTATAAACACACAAGGGGAACTTTGCGAATGCTAGGCGTTCAAATTTTATAGAAATCTGCTTTGCTTTCTGTTTGTACCTGTTTGGGCCTGGTTATGACATACAAGCTCATTATCTCAGTGAACGCAATTGAGAAATGAATTTGTTTTGTGATGATTTTATCGGCATGGCTTTCTTTTTCCAAGTGAGGTGAGGAGTGGATCAATAGTTAGCGTGAGATAGGTTCATCTTGATAATCCCAGCCTGTGAGAATGTGGAAACGGGTGGGAACGCAACTTACAAACAGCATCCACTCTTCCTCATCAATCGGACTATAAAATCTATTTCTATGATTCGATGTGACCATCCTCTCTTGATCCTACATTGTTCCTCTGCCCTGCCTGCCTTTATCTTTGCGCACAATGACCTCTCGATCAGGTCAAACTCTGCAGGTCTTTTGGAGAACGTTTTTGAAGGTTTCCTATCAGGTTTGCTTTGAAGTACCCACACCTGCCTTTTCATCATTATCTGAATGCCATCATCCTCACAAAGACTTTTTGTTTGTCCCCACTGAAACTCTTATTCACACATGTTTTCTGACACAGTACATAACAAGTTGGCACAAGCCCCCGAGACTGCTTTGATGTCATTTCGCAAACGAAACGCCCACTTTTGGTAATGAGACGTAAGGGATTCTTGTGCCATTGTATTTATCAAATGACAATGGGGTTTGTATCACAGTAAGCTCACCTATTCATTTCAGCTCGTTGCATTCATGGTTGCCCTGTGATGTCCTGTTCTACGGTCTCAATTGAAACTGCCCAAACTCATTGAAAGGAACAGGACACTCTCTTTTTCTTTCTTTTTGTTTTGTGTTTGCGTTCCTTTGGCCTCTCAGCCAATAGCGTGTTGAGAAGGTCTGTAACTTGGCTGTGCATATGAGACCCATGGAGTTTATTTTCACTATCTGACACTAATGCAGAGTAGTGCCAATTTGTATTAAATTATCGACAGCATAGAATTTCAGGATTTTAAAACTGGTGTCTGTGAAGGTTCTACAGAGATCTATGGTAACACTTTAGTTTAGGGTCCAATTCTCACTATTAACTACTTGCTTATTAGCTTGCTTATTATTAGGATATTGGCTATTTATTAGTACCTATAAAGCTTATTATTACCTATTAATGCCTTATTTTGCATGACCATATTATTCATCCCTTAATCCTACCAAAGTCTTACCCAATACCAAAACTTAACACTTACTAACTAATAATAAGCAGTAATTAGTTAGAATAAATTCAAATTATTGAGGCAAAAGTTGTAGTTAATAGTTAGTTAAAGGGTTAGTTCACCCAAAAAATGAAAATCCAGTCATTAATTACTCACCCTCATGTCGTTCCACACCAGTAAGACCTTCGTTCATTTTCATAACACAAATTAAGATATTTTTGATAAAATCCGATGGCTCAGTGAGGCCTGCATTGCCAGCAAGATCATTTTCCTTTTCAATGCCCAGAAAGCTACTAAAAACATATTTAAACCAGTTCATGTGACTACAGTGGTTCAACCTTAATATCATAAAGCGACGAGAATACTTTTTGTGCGCCAAAAATAACAAAATAGTGACTTTATTCCACAATATCTAGTGGTCGATTTCAAAACACTGCTTCATGAAGATTTGAAGCTTTAAGAATCATTTGTTTCGAATCAGTGGTTCAGAGCGCCAAAATCACATGATTTCAGTAAATGAGGCTTCGTTACATCATAAGTGTTTTGAAACTTCAACAGTTCACGTGACTTTGGCAGTTTGATACACGCTCCGAACCACTGATTCGAAACAAAAGATTCGTAAAGCTTCGAAGCTTCATGAAGCAGTGTTTTGAAATCGCCCATCACTAGATATTGTTGAATAAAGTCACTATTTTGTTATTTTTGGTGCACAAAAAGTATTCTCGTCACTTTATAATATTAAAGTTGAACCACTGTAGTCACATGAACTGTTTTAAATATGTTTTTAGTACCTTTCTGGGCATTGAAAAAGGGAGTGTTATTGCTGGCGATGCAGGCCTCACTGAGCCATCAGATTTTATCAAAAATATCTTAATTTGTGTTCCGAAGATGAACGAAGGTCTTACGGGTGTGGAACGACATGAGGGTGAGTAATAAATGACATAATTTTCATTTTTGGGTGAACTAACCCTTTAGTAGTGACAATTGGACCCAAATCTAAAGTGTAACCATTAATATATATTAAATATTAATATATTTTAATATTTAACAATTAACTTTAAAGTGTATCTATTTATCAAGTTTTATGCTGTATTTATTGATCAAAGGTCTTGGGTGGAAGTTCATAAAATGATTACATTGATTTAGTAAGATTTTCTGACTCACTGGCATCCTAAGCCTTCCGTCTTTGTTTGCATTGACTAGGTATAATGCATTTCAAAGCATGCCAATCCCAGACAGTCAAGGTGTGTTAACGTGAATGTGTATTATGTCAGAGCTGGTTTCGGCCAGATTGTGGCCTGTAGGCAGGAATGACCCCTCCGCAGGGTTAACAGGTGAGAGGTCAGAAGTTAAAGCCTCATCTCTGTGATTTAGTG
Source organism: Mylopharyngodon piceus (assembly GCA_039654765.1). Lineage (NCBI taxonomy): Eukaryota > Metazoa > Chordata > Actinopteri > Cypriniformes > Xenocyprididae > Mylopharyngodon > Mylopharyngodon piceus. The sequence continues at coordinate 7,294,173 of CM077450.1, forward strand.
GCATTCTGAAGGGAAGAGGACGAGACCGCTCTTTTCTGAAAGCTGTCACTCCCCTGTGTAATTTGCTTCAGTGAGAAGCGAGTCAAACCATGAATAATGAAGGGTTGTTAGCCTCTGAGATGGAACAAGCAAAGCAAAACACAAAACACTCTAGCAAAATAGCTGTAATTACCAACAAGGCAGTGTACTTCTCAACAGAGTGTTATTGTGTGCAGACGACCTCTCAAGTCTTTGGCAAGGGGGACTGTAGCTGAGAAAATTTCACATTGTCGTGGCCTCTTTAAAAGAATCGAGAGGCTTCAGAAGATGTCCTTTCCTGCCATTCACATTTCATGAGCTTTAAAAATTGGGTACAACAGCCCATGAAGTAGTCTTCCATCTTGTTGGTAAACTACCTATTTATCTTCCTCTGTTACCAGCAACATGAGGCAGCTGAAAAATATGTATGAGGGTTATTAGAGTTTTAAAAAATTGGATTAGTTTTTTAAAGTAATGTACTTTTTCCCCCAGCGATATAGTCTGTAGTCAGGCTTGGCAGATTAAGGGAATCAGATATAAAAAAAAAAAAATTGTAAATTTAGATCTTTTGTAGGTTTTAATTTGGTTTCTATTCATATTTTAGTCTGTTTATTGTGGTTTTGTTTTGTAGTTCTTTTTAAACTTCCTGTTTTCTTTTTTAGTTTAGTTAACACTGCTAGATTTCATAATAGTTGCAATAACCTTGATGTGTATGACTAAAGTCTTTGAAATAGTCATAGCCAGAAGAAAGTCATCATCTCACACTCTGTGTTGAATTAATTGACATTTGAGAAGTTACAGCGAGTCATTTGCTAACTAAAAATATGCATGCGTTAAATTGGTAGTAATAGCCACTTAAATTGTTGGCAGTATTAAGGTTTTACACTTTAAAAGAGTCATTAGCTAGAAGAATAATATCATCTTACACTAGCCGAGTTTCCATTACAGATTTGCACAAAACTTTTGTGATATTTTCTAAATGACGATAAAAAACTATTGCGAAATTGCTGCATTTCCATTAACTGATGTTATGCGACTAAAACATAATTTTTTCCTCTCGTGATAAGTTATTTAAAAAATCATGGCAACGGATGTTAGTAGGTTTAAGTATATCGCAGCCACTGCACTATTATTTTTAATCGAAGGAGACGTAGTCGTGTTATCCAAGCATTAATGGCAAGGAAAACCCCTTTTACTTGGGAGTGGCAACGTATGAGGTGTTTCTGGGTGTTTCTCCATCATATCTGCTTCGAGGTCTTGATAAATTGTGGCATTTCTTTGTTGTTTAGAATCCAGTATTCCCGTAATTCTTATGTCTTTTATGATTTTAATAAAGAACTTTGTCTCGTTTTCTGTCCAAACTTACCGCGCCATCTTTAAAGAATGATCGAATTTTACGTAAGCCAGGTGACCTGTAAATGCGATTCCATTGCAGTTTTGTGAAATATTCCTTTTTCGAATTGCCTGAAAAACCACCTCATGCGAGCGTAAAAACTTTTTTGCGATATATGGGAGTTTTTGCGAAATTGATGTGATTCCATTGGCTGTATTTTCAATTCGCAATTTCATTTTGCACAATTTGAAGAGTAATGGAAACAAAGTTCTCGTTGCGTTCATTGGCATTTGTTGAGAAGTTATAGCGAGTTGTTTCTTTTCATATTGTAGTTTATTTTATTTTTGTATTTTATTTTAGTTGTATTGTTTTAGCACTTCCTATTTCGTTTTTATTTTAGTTAAATGTTTCACTGCTAATGTTCATTTTTGTGATAGTTTCCATAACCTTGTTGTGTATGACTAAAAAAGTCTTTGAAATAAAGTTGTAGCCAGAAGAAAGCCATCATCTCACACTTTGCGTTGAATTCATTGACATTTGAGAAGTTCCAGCGAGTCATTCGCTGGAGGAAATCTACGCGGCAAATGATTATTTAACATTGTGCGTTAGTGAAGTGTAGCATCTGCATGTGAACCCTGCTCCCCGCTGATCAAATCTGTGTTTGGGCTCTTTTACGACGGCAGGCTGCGCAGACCACCCAGGGAAAGATGGATGAGCTTAAGCTACCTGTGTCAGCCCCTCTCAGTCCCACCGGCTCGTCCAGATCCTGGGCAAAAACCGCCCGCTACAAATGGCTAGATTAAACAGTGACTCGCAGATGACAAATAACGCAGAGCAGGCTAAACTGCGGCACGGGAAACAGGATCTCGCCTTGACTTTTCAAGATTTATTTTATCAGTCAACTAATTAACATGATTTATGGCGCGGGCCGGCTGTGACTGAAAGTACAAAGAGACCGGAGCCACTCCCCCTCCCTGAAGGAGATTCTATCAGGTGCTTTCTGCTGTGCTTGCATGGAGTCAGCATGCAGTTGTAAATTCAGGCAGCTCTGCATTGAAGTGCCTGACCTCCCTTCACATTGGGAGGTCAGGAGTTCACATCCCGGCCTTAACCGTTAAAACCTGGGGTTTGAACTTCTGACCCTCCTACTGTAGAGAGTGCTGGTGTTTATCGAGGCTGCCAACTCAGGCAGGGGTGCAAACCAGACAGGAAGCTTTCTCGTAGGGAGCACAGGCTGGCAATGCAACACTTTCATGGAGGGATCTCATTATGCTGCAGGGAGCACAGGCAGCTCCGAACACGTCAACCGAAAGTACAGAGAGCTTCTTAGACTTAGTCTAATATTTTATACCTGCATATTAAGGTTATTCGGAGGCCCGGAGGACTACTTGAACCCATATATCCAAAATGAAGCACATCTATCCAGTATGAATTTAAGTCGTTGTTTTCATCCGAAACCCATTGCGCTGCTCTTGCAAAGTTGTCTTGACTGATCTTCACCTCAGAGAGATGTTTTTCTGACTAAACTAGGTGGGGGAAAAAACTAAATGCCTACAAGCAGATTTAATCTGATAAAGAATACTGTTTACATGTGTATGATATACTGCCTGCCAAAAGTTTTTAAGTGGATGCTTCTACAACACTGGGTTCTTTATAAGTCTCTGACTGCTCGAGAGGGGTTTTCATTTCTCAGTTTGTCTTCAAGCATGGGTGTTCACTATTTAAAACAACATTACAACCTACATCATGCTGAGAAGCTTCATAGCCATCCAAAAATTGCACCTCATGGGTTGTAAACAGTCATGAGGAACACCTTGAAAATGGCATGTTGGTTAAAACGAGCCGTTAAATGTGTGATTTGGATTATATTTGGCTTTGCTAAAGCACTGTTCTTCTATTAACAAGTTTTGTTCCGTTGTTGATGCATAACATGTCTATTGAGTTATTTTTAGCTTTACAATAAAACTTTTTTTCACCATTATATTAATATATAATATTATTAATAATAATTTAATAATATATGTAGTTTATTCAGCAAGGATGCATGATATTGATTACAAGACCATAAAGACATTTATAATGTCACAAAAGATTTCTGTTTCAAATAAATGTTGTTCTTTTGAGCTTTCTATTCATCAAAACATCCTGAAAATAAGTATCACTGATTCCACAAAAATATTTAGCACCACAACTGTTCAATAATAATAAAAAATGTTTCTTGAGCAGCAAATCATCATATTAGAATGATTTCTGAAGGATCATGTGACACTGAAGACTGGAGTAATGATGCTGAAAATTCAGCTTTGCAATCACAGGAATATATTGTTAAAACCCAAAATGGTTATTTTAAATTGTAATAATATTTCACAATATTACGGTTTTTACTATGTTGTCGATCAAATAAATGCAGCCATTTTGAATATAAGACACTTCTATCAACAACATGACTCCAAACTTTTGAACAGTAGAGTAATTTAAAAAGCTAAATGCATAATTATTATTTTTAATTGTCATGTTTAAAATGTTTGTAATGAATAAATGTCAACTGCTCAAAAGTAATTCATGTCGACTACGCAGTTGTTTTATGTAAAAATAACAGAAAAGCAATCATAGACTCTTGCAAGAGGAAATCCCTTGACGTGGATGTATCCAGCTGACACAGAGTGCACCAGGCCAGCATCTGGTATAACACACGCAAGTAATTTATCTCAGTCTTTTCCAAATATTAGTTCAGCTAAGCCAGCGTTGCTCAATCTTTAATCGGACAGAGAAATCAGGCTTCTCCATGACAGCTTGCAGCTCTTATAGAAAGCTGTTTACATTTGACTGCAGGATCCTAACATAAATTCCTTTAAGCAAAATAAGCCTCTCCAGCATGTGTGGAATTTAGTTCCCGCTTGCCACCCCGGCAGAGCATTCGAAGAGAGTATTATAATGAAGGATTTATGAACTAGAGGAAACTTGTTAATTACACGTTGTAGAGGGGGTTGATGTGTTTCTGATAATAACAGTATGGAGACACCATTCCTTTGGCTGTACCATTGGATGCAGTTGTTCTGCAGGTGTTAAGTAGTTGTCCTAATTAAAAAGGGGCTGATGAAGAAATACACAAGTGAAAATGAACTGAAAGGAGTTTCTTTAAGTTATGCGCGTCACCTAGAATACAAATTAAGTTATATGAGACAGGCCTATAGTTTGAATGGTAACACATTACAATAAGGTTTAGTTCGTTAACATTAATGCATTAAGTGTCATAAAATAACAATGAACAACAATTTTTACTGCATTTATTAATTTAGATCTACCTATCTATCTATCTATCTATCTATATATATATATATATATATATAAATAAATTCAATTCAATGGCCCATTCATAAAAAGAGCCATTTACTTTATTCCTGCATGAATCAGCCATTTTAACAAATTTAATGAATGGCTGACTCAATTACTTACTCATTTAGACATTTACCGCCACCTACGGGCAGTTTTTGTTTCTTATTTAGAGTATAATTTCATATATATATATAATTTTTTTTTTGGGGATAGTTTGCCCAAAAATTAAAATTCTGTTTATTTACATTTATTCACCCTCATGTTGTCTCAATACTGTGTGACTTTCTTTCTTTTGCGGAACATAAAAAAAAAAATGCTGAAGAAAAAAAGGCCGTTGTAGCCTAAAAGTTTGTGTAATAAATTGTTGAATAAAATGTTGAATCGAATAAAATATTTATATCTAAAGCTACTTTTTGTAATATCTATTTGATGCTTTTCTCATTTAACCCAATAATGACTTTAAATTATCTAGCGCAAATAGTTTTACTGTTTACTGCACTTTGTTATTCTTCAAGTTATTTGAATTGGAAGTCTCACACATTCACAGAAGATCGCTTGCTTCCACATTGCAAAATAAGGTGGATATAATGGCAGTTATGTGTATATATTTTCATTTACAAACATAAATGTAACATCTGCATCAGATTGGGTTACATGGACAAGAATAAAATACTTAATACTTGTGGTCAGGATCGTGAGGTTTGATTTCCCCAGAAAATGTGCTCATCTAACAAAGAAAGTTGGTTAAAGTGAGGTTCATTTTGGCCTGGACAAATGTGCATTCAGAAAGCCTCAATGTGTGCCAGCAACTCAATATGGCCTTCTGGGGCACTAAGTGCATATTTTCAGAGACATGATAAGCATCACTTTGGAGTTCACAAGATGGACGGGGAGCTGCCGTCGGTTCAGTTCATGTTCTTTTTGCTTAAATTGCATTACAGGCTCTGTGAAAGAGAACATTTAGTTCCATGGTTAACCTTTTTAGGCCCTCATATCTGAAACCTCATTGTGTTTCTTCTATGATGGCATGCCAGTTGTCGATGTCTATTTGCAGTTTGACACGTAGTGAGAAGTCAAACAGGGTAACCTTCAATTTATCCATCTATTGAGATTGGTTTTTCTGCTTTGTTTTGCTTTCTGTAATTTCATTTCACTCCATAGCGGTCGCTCCAAACCCTGTGTTATGCATTATAGCGCAAAGTTGAATGATTTGGTTTTGGACCTGTCTACTTACAATTATTCATGCAGATGTTGTAACTCTCCGAATGTTTTATATTATGATTGATGAGTTGGATATTCTTTGAATCTTTATTTTTGAGCTACACTCTATGACTTATCAAACAAAAACTAGCAGAAAAGTACTCAGCTAGTCGGTTGGTCAGTGTTTGCCTTGACTCACCTTACCCCTTAATAAACAGAGCCATGCACCACTGGCTTATAGCTTCTGTCAGTTTTTGGCCGCCTCTTGATTTGTTTCAGGCCAATTTTGCCTTGCATTTGAACACTCCAAATGAAGTCAGGCCATCTCAGATGTCTTCCGTGTGGTTCAAAAGTGTATGTGCTAAGATTTGATTTTCAGTTTCAATTCAAAGTATATTTACAGTACACTTGCAACTGAAGTCATGTGATACGCTAGTCGACTAGTTATTGTAAACTCTACACTGTCACTGCATTTGATTTAAGATACTTCTCCATTGTTGATAATGTTTAAGTATGCATGTGTATAATATGAATACAATTCGTACTACATCCGCCGTGTTGGTATTGTCATGTGACCTTAAGCCCACAGTATAATTCAGTATAATGTGTCATGTATGCTTACAGGCAAATGCATAGGTTTTCAAAGTATATTCATTTTGAAAGTGTGCACAAATACATGCGTGATAAATCGTAATTAACATGAAATCGCGCTTAAACCGATTTGGCTTAGTGCGATTATGAAATCGCAGAGGCTGTGATTATTTTTTATGCACAGCTTTTCAGTGAAGCACGGCTCTGTGATCAGTAGTAAATGCTACTCCATCTGAAAGCACTGCGAGATTGAGTCGCTTTTAATATAATGTGCATCTGAAAAAGCAACATCTTTCCAGACATGTGAAGCATTATGAACCATAATGTCCAACAAAAGACATTTAACAACATTTTTACTCCAAACTCACTTCATAAAATCAGTTGAGTGTTTGAAAACATCATTCTGTGAGATGATGTTTCTTCTTACACAGAATAAGGCACACGACATATTTTTTCATAGTATTCTATACAGTGCTAAAGGCTATGTCGATTAGCATTAAAGTATATACTTTATCATGAAAATACCCAAAAAAGGCTTGAAGAACTCAGATAAACCATATATTGTCATAGTCGTGTGTTTATTAGTCATGTTTAATAATATAGTGCCCATAGGGATGACGTGCATTATATCGTACTTCTGCGGGGCATATTTGGAGTTTCTGTGTGAGAGCGCCCTCTGGCTTTAGGATGGAGCAGCATTTAAGATCACAGAGCTTCACTGAGAAGCTGCGCATAAAAAAATCGCAGCCTTTGTCAAATTGCGTGCGGTTTAATTTCGATTAATCGTGCAGCCCTACTATCCAGTGTCTGCGCTATTTTTCTTCAAACGTTATGACTGATAAAAAAGTCTTTGCACTCATTTAAACTAGAGATGTGTGTACCCCCTCACATAAGCACTCAACAATACACATTTCCAGTAGTTTGTTGTTGTTTTTTCTATATTTATTTCTTAAATGTGAAACAACGTCTGGACCAGTGTTGCCACCACAAACTAATTAGTGCAAAAAAAGTAAGGCCCATATGTGAGTTAAGCGTACACAGTACGCACTTTTAGAAAAGTTGGTCTGCGCACTTACACTATGTGCGTACTATGCCGATTACGAAAATTACATCACATGCACACGTAAAAAATGAAGTATACTTTTTTCTTCAGATGTCACTGCCATTTACACTGTAACGCCTCCTGTCACATGGCCTCATGGGATAGTAAAGTGTCCATTGGATGTGCACTTCAGAATCATGGTGAAAGTGGAAGGCCATCTGAATATTTTTCACATCGAATTATAAATACTACATATTTGGACGTTCTGCTCATTTGACATACAGCTTTTTGCATACTGTTTAGTAGGGAAAGAGGCATATTTGGACACATGGTTTATTTACTATTGTACTAGTGTGCCACTATTTAAACATTGCTGTTTTAAGCTCGCAATCTTTTGTTCCGATATTGATTTTACACATTACGCAAACATTTCTGCTTCTTTGAATGTGTGTGTCTCTCAACACAGTAGCAAGGCTTTGTTGTTTGACCTACAGGGAGAAGATTGCGGTTGCATACTAATAAATGTCCTAAATTGAGATGATTGATGTCGCTAGCCACTCCCCTGTGCTGCCTGTGACCTTCCCTAGAGTGTCCCTCTCCGTGTCTCTTCATCATGTCTCTGCATCTCAAATTTAAATGCATTCAAATTTGTTTCACTCATCCTGATCTGGTAACACACACGGTTAGCGTGAGGAGCTAAATTCTCACTATTAAGCGCAGCCTTCACTCTCTCCTGTCTTAGCATGTGAAAATCAAAGGTGAAAGAAGTCACGTCCATCCTCTGTTCTTCACTATTTACTTTGTTCTACCTTTCTCTCACCCGTAACCGCCTCCCGCTTGGTGAACTCTGAACGCACTTTGACTCTTTGACAGGCACTTTTCAGGCATTTGGCCTTTGTGTGTGTGTGTTGAAGCCCCTTCGCATATTCCAACAGCATGGTGACTGCCACCCGGAGGTCAGGCAGTTTTACTGCCTGGTCTCTACTGCCATGTGCTGTGATGACTGGGCCGCCCCCGCAGGGTTCAGTCAGTTTGCGGCCCAGCCGGTGCTACGCTGTGCTGGAATCAGTCAGTTTTCAGGATTGATGTCTGTTTTACACAACTCTGGAAACCCTGACCTCATGCTGCTATGGCCGAGACCCTACCGTTGGGCACTCATTCATTTGTATGGACACAGAACTGTGATTCTGAGGTCAAAAGGAATTTTAAGAGTAGAGATTGTTGTTTTCGCACTTTACTGGGATTCACGGTTTGTGGCGTATACTGTGTGACATTCCCTTGTGAACCAATGGAAATTTTAATATGGAGCATGTAGGGTTCCCACGATCATGGAAAAGCTGGAAGTTGCAGGGAATTTTAATTTAGTTGTTCCTGGAAAAGTCAAAGTAGTCTTAATTTAAAGGGTTTGTTCACCCAAAAATGAAAATTCTGTGATTAATTACTCACCCTCATGTCGTTTCACACCCATAAGACCTTTGTTCATCTTCAGAACACAAATTAAGATATGTTTGATAAAATCCGATGGCTCAGTGAGGCCTGCATTGCCAGCAAGATAATTAACACTTTCAGATGCCCAGAAAGCTACTAAAGACATATTTAAAACAGTTCATGTGACTACAGTGGTTCAACCTTAATGTTATGAAGTGACGAGAATACTTTTTGTGTGCCAAAAAAACAAAATAACGACTTTATTCAACAATATCTAGTGATGGGCGATTTCAAAACACTGCTTCATGAAGCTTCGAAGCTTTATGCATCTTTTGTTTCGAATCAGTGGTTCGGAGCGTGTATCAAACTGCCAAAGTCACGCCCCCCAGTGGTGAACCATTGAAATTTCGAAACATTATGACATGACGAAGCCTCGTTTACTGAAATCACGTGACTTTGGCAGTTTGATACACGCTCCGAACCACTGATTCGAAACAAAAGATACGTAAAGCTTCAAATCTTTAGTCACATTCTGTAGTCACATGAACTGTATTAAATATGTCTTTAGTAGCTTTCTGTGCATCTGAAAGTGTTAATTATCTTGCTGGCAATGGAGGCCTCACTGAGCCATCGGATTTTATCAAAAATATCTTAATTTGTGTTCCGAAGATGAACGAAGGTCTTACGGGTGTGGAACGACATGAGGGTGAGTAATTAATGACAGAAATTTCATTTTTGGGTGAACTAACCTTTTAAATGGATTTTTTTTTTTTTTTTTTTTCTATTCAGGCTCAGCTCTGAAACATTGTTGTGCAATCTCTATAAAAAAAAAAAAACCTCTTATAAGCAGTCACAAATGAGTCCATTGTGTGGGAACACTGAAGAGAGAAACTTGAAACAATAAAACATTTTGGACCCTGTGTTCTTTTGAGTGATTCATTTGTTTCCCAAACTTTTTGGTTCATTTTGACTCGTGCTAGATATTTATTGATAATAATAATAATAATAATAATAATAATAATAATAATTATTATTATTATTATTATAACTATTATTATTATTATTATTATTTGCTCCTTTTGACTCACACTAGATGTTTGATGTTGATGATATTTTATTTTATTTTATTGTTTTGTTTAATGAAATGATGAAATTAATTATTTGTTTGGCAATTTTTTTTGTCGTATTCACCATATGAATGAATAAATGAATAACAGCAACTTATCTAGAAAAATAGCCTCTTTGCATTTGCATAGTGCCTAGTACTTGCAGAATAGTTAATATTACTTATTGGACCCTTTCTTGCGCTTTAATGAAAGCTGTTGGAGTGGGATTTTGAGTCAGTTGGTATTGGCTCTGCCAAAACTGAAGTCTTGACACAGTATTTTCAGGACAGAAATTAAACAAAGCATGATCCAGCTAACTCACTGAAAACTCATCTGAATATAAACTTCATAATCAGACCCAAACAGTCAGACCAGACCTCGCCATGTCTGATTGATTGAATCTGAGAATTGATGGGTCGGCTTTGAGGCTGGTTAACGCTTCAAAAATAGTCATTGTGTTGTGTTAATTAGGAGGTTACAGCACACTTCATTTTTCCTTGTCAGATTGAGGGAGGTCCCAGATGTGCAGGCGGGTTCAAACGCAAAACACCCTACATCCAAACGCAGAAATAATGACTTTCCTTCCTCTTCACCCCTGAATTTCGCTGTGATATACAACTTGCAATTAAGCATGGCTTGGTGATTTAGTGATTAATGTCAGAGTGAGTCCTACAGGAGCAGCACAGGAGTCCTGATCAGCATCTTGTGCTGCCTAACAGCTCTTCTCCTATTACCGGCAAGATGGAAGACTCCATTTACCATTCCCTAACCTTTATGACAGCCAACTCTTTAATCAGGGCTTTATTTCCTTTGTAACACTTCAAGTCATACACAAATGTCAGAGCGCAGGAGAGGCTGCCATGCTGAAGCAGACTCTGGGTTTAGTGATTTATAGGCCTCAGCTCTCCTTGCATGTTGTGGGGGCTTTTAATTTTTATTGAAGGACAACACTAAGTAAATTGTCTAGCGTTTAAGAGGGAGGTAAAATGGGAAAGCATGCAAGTTCTGAGTCATGCACGTCTACATGCTAAAAGGAGGCCTTTCGCAAAGCTGAAACAAAGGACCTGGTGAAAAATCTGTAGGCTGAGGTTCAAACTGGGTTCTACTAGTCAGGATGGCCTGGTTTAGAGGGGTTTGGGCACTGTATATATCCATATTTTGTTTGTTTGTTTGTTTATTTATTCCTTTTATTTATTGTATTTTTATGTTTTAAAAAACATTTTTGAAAAATATAACTACTTTTGTTTATTTATATATTTATATTTGTTTATTTATATTTTATTTGTTTTGTTATTTTTTATTTATTATATTTATTCCTTTTATTTACTTTATTTATTTACTTTATTTATATTTATTTTTAAAAATATTTTTGAAAAATATAACTGAATATTTCAAACTACTTTTATTTGTTTATTTATAATTTTTAATTTATTTGTTTTAGAATTTATTCATTTATTTATTCCTTTTATTTACTGTATTTACTTTATATTTAATTTTAAAAATATTTTGAAAAATATAACTACTTTTGTTTATTTATATTATTTATATTTATTTATATTTTATTTACTATATTTATTTACTTAATTTATATTTATTTATTTTTTTTAAAATTGAGAAATATAACTGAATATTTTGAACTACTTTTGTTTATTTGTTTATTTATGATTTATTTGTTTTATTGTTTATTTATTATATTTATTATATGTATTTACTTTATTTTTATTTTTAAAAATATTTTGGAAAATATAGCTGAATATTTCAAACTACTGCTAATAGTAGTAGTAGTAGTAGTTTATTAAATATTCATTTTAAATATTCAAGTTTTTTTTAATGTACTTTAATTTTTCTACATATCTGCTTATAAATGTGTGGGTGGTTTTGTCACATTCTCGACTGATGTGAACGTAATGTGTAATTATGAGGGCCTTAGTAATATTTGATGTAAAAGTATATGGATTAAATTAGAGCAAGCCCTCGTGATATATTCTGAGCCAACTCTATGATCCTTGCTGACCCTGAATTTGATGTAATGCCACCAATTTGAATCCAAGTTCTCCCGTGAGAGTGGTGTTTACATCCTTAAACCTCTTGTGTGTCCCTAGTTAGATCTCTTAACAGAGTCAATATATCATTTTTTCATCCATGTTCCCCACACAGTATCTGTTTTATTTGGCCCACATCAGTGCCGCGTTGTTTCGTACGAATGTACTGAGGGGCTCTTATGTGCATTAATAGAACTATTTGCTTTGGTGGAAATTGAAGGCCTGATAGAGTCCTAAAACGGGCATGTCGTTTTGCTCTCTGTTTGCTGTTTCTGTTTAGCTGTGAAAGCTTTTGATTTAGCCCCGTTCCCCAGGGTGCTATTCAGTTGAATAAGCAACAATGGTTGTGTAGTGCACAAGGGCACCCTCTTCTCTTTCTCTCTCTTAACCCGAGATCCAGCCAGCTCGACCTGGATCGTTTCCCTTTCTATCTGCTTTTCCTGGTACAGTGTCATATTCTTTCTCTTCCTCTCTGTGGCCATCACCCTTTTCCTCCTCAGCAGCTTTCATAAGCTCAGTAAAGCATGGCCTTCAATTCCCTTGTTCTAGTGTTTTCACTTAAGATCTGGAGTGATGAGCAAGAGTGTTTCTGGCTCAATCCTTGAGCAAAGGCCTGTGTTGACAGGCATTATTATTTATTTGTCATGGTGGATGTAATAAGCTGTAGGTACAGCATGGAGAGCCCTTGATTTATTGCTCTGTCGACCACCACTAGCGGGACGTCTGCTGTAGCGTGCAGGATGAATACGCCGCTGTCAGCGCTGTCCATCCTTCTCTCGCGCTCCACTCCCTCCTAACACCTAACCCATTTCATGCCAGAATACATAAACAATCTTTCATTATTTTGACGCCTTTTTTCATATTTGCTCCTCGTGGAACATGAAAATAAAGGGGTTTTCCTTTTGGTGTTATTTTATTGCGTTTGCACATTTATCTGAATGTGCATCTCGAATCGGCTGACATGTCAGGTGGGGTTGGATTGATTTTCGCCACAGTTGTCTTTCTCCGGCCTGTTATTGACTACGGTTATTTTAATGGTATCGTACAAATAGGGGAAATCAGAGATAGTTGTCACATTTTACTCCAGGGAATTTTTCTTAGTGTAAGTTTATTTATGTGGGGCAAGTTGTCACAATAGGAACCTGCAATTTAAATAGCCTATTATAGTTTTTTTTTAATTATCTTTTAGCAAAATGTGTACAGCAAAACAATTATGAAGCCCGGATCCTTTAATTAAACGCCTAAAATGTAAAGGGATACATAAAAATGGTCTTACATACAATTTTTTATAATATAATATAATATAATATATGTGTTCTTGTTACAGTGTAATTATACATTGAAATACTGAGTAATATTAATTTACAACAAGTTCTTAGTATAGGGTTAGGTTTAGGTTTAGTTGCATGTAATTTTGTGTAATTTACTGTTATTACTACAGTAAGTACATGTAACATACTTAACAACGACACTGTCTTTGTTAAATGTATATATATGTATATTGATGTTGTTGATCATTGTAGCCAATCACAGACATAGGCATATATGTTGAGTGCGTGAATACAATGGCCAATCAGAGGTGTTTACGAATCCGCTGAACAGCGCTCAAAGCGTCACATTTTTAAAATTTCAGTACCGACTTGGTATTAAAGTCGGTACTTTTGACAACACTAATCTGAAGGAAGAATTCATAAAAAATATTTTATTATAAGATGGTCTGAATTACTTATCGTGCTTGTGACTCAAAAACTTATAGTTACTGAGATACTGTGACGATTAACCTACACAATGTCAAATCATTAATTCTTGAATTATTGTACATTTTCTATGCGTGTGTGATCTCATCTGTTGGACGGATATGGATATTTGAGCCGGGTGTCTGAGGAGCTATAGATGACGGAGGTGAGGGTAGTGTCTTGTGGGTTTCCGCTGCCGTATCCCCCTGCATTAGTGTCACAGCGGATCTGATGTTTGGACTATGAGTGCCATATGAAATATCATGCCCTCGCCGCTGTCAAAGGCACAGCACCAGACCTATTCCATCAACTTAATATTTCATGCTAAACCAATCACATTTGGTTAGTGGCTCAGTGTAATCCAATCGCGTACCATTAAAAAGCGACACCTCCCCCCTTCCCGAGTGCAGGACTTCTGTACGACCTGAAGACCTGGATGAAATCTGAATGTTCTGGAAATATGGCCTAATAGGGCTGGTGGAGAGTGACATGCCTCCTTCCGGCTTCATAATTTCCTGTTTTTGGCAGACTTAAAAGCTTTGCAGGGGTAAGGGATTTACTAAAGTGGAACTGACTTAGTAAATAGGGCTTTCGTTTATTAGTGGGGTTTTTTTAATCTACAAACAGGACAGAGGAAGATACTTAGCTCGCATATCAGAAAGGAGACAGGACCGTAGCAGTGGTGTAGGGTGGGGGGGAGCAGGAGACAAGAGTTAATTAATATGAGAAATTTGTTTTGTGTTCTAATAAAAGGCTCAGCCAGGGCGGCTTGTCACTTAAGCCCGGCTCAGCTGAATGTCTGAAGGGTTTTCTCAGTGTAATCTGTGAATAACATTACACTCGGCTTCACAGACCTAACACCAAGCGTGTAATAGCTGAATTAATGCTGCCGAATGCTGATAATTATACATTACAACCCGGTTTTTAAAGGCACAAATAAGTGTTAATTATGTAGAAAACAAGATCTTCTCAGTCCACGCTGCTGGAGCCAAACTGTCATTTGTTTGTCCCTGCAGGAGGCCTTGCCTTCCTCATGGGTTAATTTTGGTATTTTTCCTTTATCTTTAGCGTAGATTTTAGTTACTATGTTTTTTGTTTGTTTGTTTTTTTCCTTTCTTGGCTATCATCGCTAACTGTATGGTTAATAGCAATCATTAGTTATCCGGCAGGGTTGGGGCGTGCTCAGATGTGGGCAGTGAACTGAGAATACTCATTTGGTCGCTGAATGCAGGTTTGACAGGGCCCATTTATAACTAGCTCATTCCATAATGTCCATCCTATTCATAACATTTGGTTGCTGTCTAATTAGAAGTGTTGAATGCAAACAGCTCTGGACTGAAGAGTAAACTGAATCTGTGTTTATCCATCTTTTTTTTAAATACAGGATAAAAAAAAAAAAAAATACGTTTAAGTACTTTGGTTCTTGAAAAATTCTTTAGGGAGATTATTGTTCAATGAAAAAATCAAAAGTGAAATGTATTTAACCACAATTTCCATGTTTATGGCTTTTATGCAAACAATCAGGCCTTAAAGGATTAGTTCACTTTAAAATGATTTACTCACCCTTAAGCCATCCTAGGTGTATATGACTTTCTTCTTTCTTCCAAACGGCCATACGGATTCTAATTACGTCTAACTTACGCGACATATAACATAGGATGTAGCGTAGTACGTCATGGCGTAGTGTAATACCAGTAGTATGTCGTGTAAGTTACGCTTTAGACGCAAGTAGAATCCGTATGGCCGTTTGGCTGGAAGCTAGTTACTTTACTTTGTATTAAATATGAATATTTTTCATACACAAACGCATTGCTTCACTTCAGAAGGCCTTTATTAACCCCCCGGAGCCATGTGGAGTATGTTTATGATGGATGGATGCACTTATTTGAGCTTCAAACAGGTGGTTTCCATGCACTGCCATTATAAAGCTTGGGAGCATCAGGGTGTTTATTAGTATAACTCCGATTGTATTTGTCTGAAAGAAGAAAGTCATATACACCTAGGATGGCTTGAGGGTGAGTAAATCATGGGGTAATATTCATTTTAAAGTGAACTAATCCTTTAATGAAATCAATGAAATTTGCCATGATGATAACCAAGATTAAAGGGATAGTTCACCCAACAATATGTTTATTTGCTCATCATACTCATTAGGCTATCCAAGATGTAGATGACCTTTTTTCTTCAGTAGAAAAGTAAAGAAGATTTTTAGCTGAAACAGTGGTCCTTGGTGATTCATATAATGCAAGTCAATGACTGCCGCCACTTTGGGAGTCAAAAACATATATAGGTCTTATGAAGTGAAACGATCAGTCTGTGCAAGAAACTGTACATTAAATTACCTGTAATCCAAAGCCTCGGCAAACGGTCCTGAGTGCATAATGACATATGCGCAAGAGCTCAAATTTTGGGAATTTGTGAAAAGTCAATCTTCCCGATCGTGCAAGCGAACATACAGGTTGCGGCATCTAGGATAAGCACAAGTAAGTACTATTTTGATGAACAATACAACACGCTCCCTCTTTGTTGTAAATAAACACAGCGTCAGCTCACATGTGAGTTTGCTCCCACGCATACGTCACTATGCGACAGGAAGCTCACGCTCCAGACTGTCATGAACTCGCTCAGGACCGTTTGCTGAGGCTGTGGATTACAGGTAAAAATGTTGTAAATAATGTTCAGTTTCTTGCACAGACCAATCGTTTCACTTCATAAGACCTCAATGTGTCATCAGGAGCCACGGTTATTAATTTTGTTTTGGCTGTGTATGTTTTTTTTTTTTTTTTCTCTCAAAGTTGACTTGCATTTTATGAATCACCAAGGACTATGGTTTCAGCTAAAAATCTTCTTTACTGTTCTACTGAAGAAAAAAAGGACACCTACATCCTGGATGGCCTGAGGGTGAGTTGATTAACAGCAAATTTTAATTTTTGGGTGAACTATCCCTTTACTGTCACTTACAAACATAATTTTTTTTAGACATAGTGCTATATTAATACTAGATTTTATGTATTCCGGTTAATAAAATGGCAGCCTTTGAAGTACATCAGAGTACAAAAGTAAATGCCATAGGATGCGAATATGGTGTTTATTATTTATTATACCATTGTGCATATTGAAGTAACATGGTATTAACATATTCTAAAATCACTGTACTATGTTAGTACCATAGTACTTTTTGTTATGGTTTACTACTGTAATGTAGCGTTTAGCATACTAGCCTATGCGTTGCCACAGTACAGTATGCCAGGTATATGTTTTTAGCTAAAATTACACAACAATCTGGAATTGGAAATCTCTGACTAGATTTTCACTCACTCAGTGGTCAAATATTTCTGAGCAATGACCGATGTCCAGGGCCACACTGTATATGTGACTGCTCATCCAGGAAACCTATTTTTCTTACACAGCTTCTTATGTTCTGTCTCTCCACAAGTTAGCTAATACAATAATTCAGCTCAAGTCAATATTTCATATCTATTTGTTTATTTATTTGGTAAGTAGCCACTTTGCTTCGGGGTGATATTTTGCAATAACCACAGCTAATGATACATTATCCTTTACGTAATTTCTGTGGTGAATAAATCCATTTTATTTCTCAAGCTTCATTATCGTTATCTTCCTGAAAGCAAAACACAACCCTTTTCTTCCATTCTATTGAGTAAATCGTATACATTAGCATAGCCAGTCTAGCGCCCTTCTGTCAGTGGTGTTTCTCTGCAGGAGCCAGCCCAGAACACTAGAAGTCTCTTCAGAGCTCCGCTGCTCTCCGGCTAAACCACAGCTGACACGGGCCTGATGAGCCCTTAATTAGTGATACATTTTCTCTGTGTGATTTCTATTGATGTGTGGGCAAGAAAAGACAAATTGAGCTGCCGCCTGACCTGAGTACCAATTGTTTCAGAAAATCCAGTAAACATCTCTCTCCCTCCCCCTCTCTCTCAATGCCACCCTCGATTTCTCTCACCTTTCTTTTTACTTTCCACCTCCCTCTCCCTCCTTTCTCTCTCTCACTTGCTGCCTGTCTTTTCTCGTTCTTTCGTGCTTACTCTCTCTCTCTTTGTCTATTGTGCTTGCATGTGTGTGTGCTTGCCTGCATATGTTTGTCTGTCAGTGTGCATGCGAGAGATAGGTGAGTAGTTTGGTGAGGAGACGAGCTGCTGCATTAGTGTTTTTGCTTGCCTGTGCAATAGAAGGCGACGTGCGTCAGGGCCCCCGAACGACCGCCCGTCAGTCGCAGATGCAGATGGGGGCTGAGCGGCTCCCTAGCGGCGAGGTGTCTGCGCCAGCTCTCTCTCGCCGTGATTGCAGGATCCTGGATGAAGTCGGCACTGACAAAGTGCGGTGATTGATGGATGGACGAAGCTGGGAAGTGGATGAGAGAATGGTTGAGGGTGAAGGGGGTGGGGGGTGGCGAGTTTAACGCAGGCAAACGGGGATAGACAGAGAGGAATGACCTGTTGAGGTATTCAGCCATGCAAAGCTCCACTGCAATTTACTCGCTGCTAACTGAGCGCACCCAGGATCCTTTGCATCTGTAAAGATTTGGCCCCGGTGTGCATGAGGGCTTTTGACAGCCAGCAGGGGCTGCATGATTTCAGATAGTATTGTTTTACGGCTGTGTGCGTAGACTCTGAGCCAGGGCTGTCAGAAGTGTGCATTTTATGTTTCTGCTTAATGGTGAGCATGGAGGCTCGGATGTATCCGTGGAATTTTATGGAGTCATCAATACGAAGCCACAAATCATGGCACTTCTTTATAGAATAAAATAAAATAGTAATTTCAAAGAGCTTGCGTGTGTGTGTGTGTAGGATGATAACATGTTTTAATCGGTTTAAAGAAAACAAATACAGGTTTTTGCATAATTTGCACTGTATATGATTTTATACATGCTACATTAGTGGAACAGTACAAGAGAGGATTGTTTTTTTCGGCAAACAGTGCATAAAAGTTGAAATTAGTGAAATTCTCTTTCATTACTATATAAGAAGAATGTAGCTATTTTGTATTTTATGAGTCGTTTCCCTTCACTTTGGAGCTCTATGGCTCTTTATATTAAATGTGTTGCAGTGCTTCATAAACCTCAGGTAAATCATCCATGGCTTAGTATTTTTTCTAGGCTAGGGCTTCAGCTGACAACTATTGTGTTAATGGATTAATCTGTTACAATATAAAGTGCAGATTAAAATGCAAAAACTGATCACATTTTAGAAGCAGCTGCATAGGTTAATTAACCAAAGTTTTTTAAGGGTTAGTTTACCCAAAAATGAAAATTCTGTCATTAATTACTCTTAACTCTTAACACCCTCATGTTGTTCCAAACCCGTAAGACTTTCGTTCGTCTTTGGAATGCAAATTAAGATCTTTTTGATGAAATCTGAGAGCTTTTTGTCCCTCCATAGTCAGCCTATGCAATAGCAACTTTGACACTTTGATCAGAAAACGAATCCATATGAATTGAGCGGTTTAGTCCAATTTTTCAGAAGAGGACCCACCCCATCTGAGGGCTGTCTTCCCTAGTTCACTTTCAAATGAAAATTACCCCAAGCTTTACTCACCCTCAAGCCATCCTAGGTGTATATGACTTTCTTCTTTCTGATGCACACAATCGAAGAAATATTAATAAATATCCTGACGCATCCAAACTTTATAATGGCAGTAAGCATTACCAAACAAGTATGAGCTGAAGAAAGTGTCTCCATCCACATCCGTCCATCATAAACATATTCCACACGGCTCCGGGGGGTTAGTAAAGGCCTTCTGAAGCGAAGCGATGCGTTTGTGTAAAAAAACTTTCCATATTTACCAAGTTATAAAGTAAGACATCTAGCTTCAGCCAGAACGCCTTCCGTATTCAAGTTAAGAGGAAAGTGTGAACTGGTGTCGCGTCAGTTACACTTTTTCCCTAAGTTGAATAGGGAAGGCGTAGGACGTAGCGTAAGCTTTGTGAACTGCAAGAGTTTTACACTTTATTCGTAAGTTGAATACGGAAGGCGGAAGCTAGATATTTTACTTCATAACTTGGTAAATATGAATATTTTTTTTTACACAAACGCATCGCTTCGCTTCAGAAGGCCTTTATTAACTCCAGTAAGTAGGCTGTCAAGGCTATTTTATTGACTTTAAACATCGGATGAAGTGATTATTTTCTCTTTAATACAGATTATGCTGAGTCATTAATAAAAAAATATAACCAATGTATTTTTGTGATTATAACGTTACCTAGCTTGTTTGGTAGCTTGTTTAATACTGTAGCTTGTTGGATATTAAGTCACCCACTACAACCAACATGGCAATAAGCCTACATGTGAACTGATATTAGACTAATATTGTAGATCTACCGTTGTGTTGGGTTCTGCTCAATATGATGTTAAGTGGCAGATCAGTGGACTTGCTGCAGTTGAATATCTCTGTTTTTGTCATATGGATTAGTTTTACGATCTCTTTATGAAGTTTTTGAAGGGTCAAAGTTGCAATTGCGAAGCTGTCAATGTGTCCAAAAGCTCTCAGATTTCATCAAAAAGATCTTCATTTGTGTTCTGAAAATCTTACGGGTGTGGAACAACATGAGGGTGAGTAATTAATGACAGAATTTTCATTTTTGGGTGAACTAACCCTTTAATAATAATAATACAATTATAATATATTTCATTCTTGACCCAGGAAATACCCTGATATAGGCTTGCAAAGTTATGTCCCTGATCTTTGCAGAGAATCTTTGTTCAGACTAATCAAAAATAAAAAAAAATGATCATTTATCATCAATTAGAATTTAGTATTTGCATCCCTAATTTTAATGTAGGTACGTTGTTGCGCCTTTATTACATATGTGATAGTGACTTTTTGGGATCAGCACACTATACTAGAGTCATTTCCTAGCCCTTGAATATGTAATGGTGGTTGGAGGCAGAGCTGGGGGGCCGATAACCTTGTTGTCCTGACCAAACCCTTCCTGTGCAGTGTAGAGAAAAGAAGCAGGCGGTTGGGCTGCGGAATGGATTCTCATTACGCCCGGACCTGCTCTACATTAGATGTCACGGGTGGCAAGGAGGGCCATTCCAAGATGAAGACTAATGCTGCTGGCCTCAGGAACTCCGATTAGAATCACACTCATTACTCAGCGCCACTGACGGAAGCAATTTAAAGGCCCCGTCCATACTGTACAAGGGGCAGGGCAGACCTCTGTCACACATACACACACACACTCGCTCTCTCCCCCACTACTTTGACTGCTTCCACCAAGGACATTTGGAGGCCAACCGTTTCTCTCATTTGCTTTGCGTTTTACTTCTCATTTACTTAATCAGGGCGAAGAACCCAACCAGGCTGCTTTCCATATGCAACTCTAAACGGTGTTTTGAGCACAAAGCTGCGATGGAAGCAGTGGAAGATGGAGTATTGATACAAATGTAACGTGATCTTAAAAAGCCTACTCTCACTTTCTGACCCCTTGCTAAAGATTATGTGGTCAATACGTGTCAGCCGTTTGTCATGGCTGGTGATTTAGAAAGGTGTGCGACACTCTCGCACAGCAAGGTTACGGTTTTAGTGAAGCCCTGATGACAGCCAGCCAAAAGAATAACAATCAGCTGGAGCAGTGAGGTGCCTGCCATTCAATAATGAATGATCGGGCCATCAATTAGCCGCCGTCGCTGTGGAAACTCTATCATTGTAATGAGAGATGCGGCTACGTGCTAAATCGCTGCACCGTCTTAATGTCAGATTGTGTCTGGGAAAAGCAGCATTCCTCTTATGATTTTGAGTTGTAAACGGGGCTGTTTGATAAATTGCCTGTGCAAGTGTTTGCATATCATCATTTCCTTCAATTGACCTTGACGAGGCAGTTTGACGGGGCCAATGTGCAGAATGAGATGGAAAATGAATGACAGGGCAGAGGCAGACAGGGAGTCATTCTTCTGTGTGATTTGCTTAGAAATGTTGCAGAAATGCACCTGAATAACTTTATTGCTTTAAAGAAGTCATTTCAGTTGCAAAAACTTTGTTTTTGTAAGAATGTCATGTGCACAGTTTTGTTTTTTCAGGTACTTTTATGTCCTGTGGGTGAGTTATTATTTGTATTTTTAAAAATATTATTTTATTTTTTGATTATTTTTTATTTTAAAGGGTTAGTTCACCCAAAACTGAAAATTTCTGTCATTAATTACTCACCCTCATGTCGTTCCACACCCGTAAGACCTTCGTTCATCTTCGGAACACAAATTAAGATATTTTTGATAAAATCCGATGGCTCAGTGAGGCCTCCATTGCCAACAAGATAATTAACACTTTCAAATGTCCAGAAAGCTACTAAAGACATATTTAAACAGTTCATGTGACTACAGTGGTTCAACCTTAATGTTATGAAGTGACGAGAATACTTTTTGTGTGCCAAAAAAACAAAATAACGACTTTATTCAACAATATCTAGTGATGGGCAATTTCAAAACACTGCTTAATGAAGCTTCGAAGATTTACAAATCTTTTGTTTCGAATCAGTGGTTCAGAGCGTGTATCAAACTGCCAAAGTCACGCCCCCAGTGGTGAACCATTGAAATTTCAAAACACTTATGACGTAACGAAGCCTCGTTTACTGAAATCACGTGACTTTGGCAGTGTGATACACGCTCCGAACCACTGATTCGAAACAAAAGATTCGTAAAGCTTCGAAGCTTCATGAAGCAGTGTTTTGAAATCGCCCATCAATAGAAATTGTTGAATAAAGTCATTATTTTATTTTTATCAAAAATATCTTAATTTGTGTTCCGAATATGAACAAAGGTCTTACGGGTTTGGGACGACATGAGGGTGAGTAATTAATGACAGAATTTTCATTTTTGGGTGAACTAACCCTTTAATTCTTACATTTCATTTTGTTAAAAATAATTGTAACTTTCAAACTTTCAATCGTGAATATTTTTTTTTCATTAATGCAATGAAAGAGTGAAATAAACAAAAGTTTTTGTAAAAAAAAAATACGGTGGATTCAAAATATGTGACAAATATTATAATTGTGTGTATTTAGAGCACACAAATGCTCGACATGAAATGAGCCTTTACAAGAAAATGAAGTTGGACATTTTACTCCAAAAATGTTTAAAATGTAATTTCCATGAGCATTCTTTCCACTACATAATCTTATCAGACAAAATGCATAATGTGCACAGATGTTTATTTTAAGGTAGTTCACAGCTCCAAAGTATACCCTCTTACATTGTGTTAATGACTCTCTTGAGATTTGGAGTGAATGCATTCTTTAGAAATGAAGGCCACATCTTTAAAATGGCACACAGTGTGAGGAAATGTCAGTTTCATGACATATGAGAGTCCGGTTGGATCGATATCTCGTGTTTGATAATGAGACATGATGAAAACAGTAGTCAGATAGTATCTGTAGAGTAGCAGGTGGTAAAACCGAGGCTAGTTAGATATCATAAAATAATCTAACAAAACATAAATGACAGTCTACTTTTCCGTTCTGAAGAAAGCATGACATTGATAGTTTAATGCATCCCCAGAAATGCTGGAATGTTTTATTACTGTCATAAAGAGGGAGCTTTGTGTCACACTGTCCATCGAGACCCATTCTCTTTGTGTATAGATCCACAAAGCACTGCAGATTGCTTAATAGTTGTCAATGGTTGATTTATTTAAGCTCGACAGCTCCATGATGGCTCTTGTGAGAAGGTCTGTCAGCCCGTGCTGTCTGTCTGCGGCAGCGTGCTGAAGATACAGTAATAAAACAGTGAGAAATCCTCTTTCATTGGCGAGCCGGCTCCTCCCTCTCCCTCTCTCATCTCTCTCTCTCTTCCCTTCCTCTCTCTTTTTAACAAATGGGCATCAACAGGCCATGAAATAATCAATGCTGATGATCCATCTTGGGTGCTGTCGATATGTTAATGAGTCTGCCTCATCGTTATGGCGACGAGGCCATAAATCATTCGCTTTTACCAGAATGCATAGCAGCTGGTGCGGCAAACCCCTGGCCAGGAATAAAACACTGTCTTTTAACGATTAATGTCCAAACATTCTGCTGCTCTGCTGCTTGATTGTTTTCAGATGCCAAAAAAGTAGGACGGATTGTAAATCAATAAAACAATAAGACAAAGTGTTTTAATAAAAGGAGAGGTTGCGAGTAAATCATCGAGGCTCTCCATTTAGCACCGCTTCCTGGGTAACGAATAATTGGATACCTGCTGCCCAGGAGCCATTTTTAAGGTTATAAATGCTTGTGTCTTCATGTAGTGTGAAGCACGTTGGTTATAGCTTGAGCTCTGTGTGAGTGTCTGTGCATTTGTGTGGTTTACGTTTTCAGCATACAAAGTTAGTGAAGAAGATATCGACAGTTGTAACTTATGACTTATAGGTCCATAAGATTAGTTAATTAATAAAACCACATTGTACATATAGCTTATATACAGTATATATACTTTATTAAATATTCTTTAGACAACATTATTTCTAAAATACACTGAAAAAAAAATAACGTAGAATTTACTTGATAAAATCCTTGTAACAGTTTAAGTAAATTTTACTGCTAATGCTCTGTACAACTTACCTGTTATTATTAAGTAAAATCTACTTAACTAAGTTAAGTAAATTTAACAAAATTAACTTTTACTCAAGTAATATGACATTGAATTAAACCATGCTTTACTTAGAAACATCTAAGTAAATAATACAATAGATATCGCACAATACACAATGACAGTAACATCGTTTTTGAATATGAATGTGTCATTTTGAGTAGAAAATGAACTCCAGATGTCACAAAATCGCAAGTTACTAAACCTAACAACAAAAGCAATGAAAAACAGTGTAAGTACAGCTTAAAAACTCTTTAAATTCTTGCCTGAACTAACTTTTTCATGTAGAAATTACATTTGTTTTTTCTGTAGTATTTATCATTTTTATCAGTGTAGCCATTTAGAAAGATTTCACTGAGACTTCCTATAAACTTGCCTAACCACTACATATTGGTAGTGTTCAAATTATAATTAG
The DNA here is from genome assembly GCA_039654765.1 of Mylopharyngodon piceus. NCBI lineage: Eukaryota > Metazoa > Chordata > Actinopteri > Cypriniformes > Xenocyprididae > Mylopharyngodon > Mylopharyngodon piceus. Next base: position 7,319,003 of record CM077450.1, read on the forward strand.
AAATTAATAAATGTTTTCAGTTTCATATATGAAAATGAGCATGAATATTGTTTACTGTGAAATGATTTATGTCTTAAACACAGTATGTATTGTATGGTGTGAATGTTGACATATGCAGTAATGTTCTCCCAAAAATGAAAAATTCGTCATCAATTACTCACCCTCATGTCCTTCCAAACCCATCAGATTTTCATTCATCTTCGAAACACAAAATCTGAGAGATTTCTGTCCCTTCGTTGACAGTCTATGCAACTACTAACTGGTTGCTTCAAAAAGAGGTCGTAAAAAACTAATCCATATAAATTGAGCGGTTTAGTCTAAATTTCGGTCACTTTATGGTTTGGAACAACATGAGGGTAAGCAAATGATGACAGAATCTTCATTTTTGTTTCATGTTTCATGCGTTTAAGTTTCATGCGGTTAAGTTACTGCGCTTGTAGCAAGCCATAGCAATGCTTTTTATTTTTAAAAACCTGTGCTGATTTACTCACATGACAAATTTAAGCTACCTTTTAAAAAGTTATACTTACTACTACTTTTAATGGCCTTTAGAAATGTCAACTGTTTAACTACAACTAATCCCTTATGCAGCATTTATAGTGCTGCTGAAAATTAGAGTTTATTTTTGCTTTTTCATTTAAAGTCACTCCATTTGAGCATTTTGATGTATAGTTCACTGCACTGATTGAGATTACATTTCCTACTGTGCATAAATCCACAATATGTACATATTTACAGGCACTTTACGATTATCCATTTATGCATGATACTCTGGGCACATAAATAGTGTGTCACATCATCCACACATTACACACAGTCTGGGCAACGAGACAGAAAAGATCTGTTTTTAGAGGTGAATCATAATAATATGTAAATATGGCAAGATTATAAAGTGTTTGTTTAATCACTGACCGTTTCTTGGATAGAGTATGATTTTTCAGTTCTACTACTCATCTTGTATATTACACAAATCATAAACATTGTGGACTTTTTTGGATTCATTGTTCCTATAAATTTTGAATTATGATAAATCTAGCTGAATTTAAATATTCTCTTTTCCTTAAATGTTGTACCCAGATACAGTGGGCTCCAAATTATTTAGATATAATTTTTATACCATAGTCTTTTTGAATACTCGATTCTGATTGGCTGGAAGGTGTGCAATAAAACACAGGTAGTTCCAAGTCAGTTAAATCACTGTTCTATATTTGTTCTATATGTGCTGCTTTCATTGAAGCGCACACACACGTCACTCGCACACAGAGATCGCATAGAAACAGGAGCACAGAAACTTGTTGTCAATGCTGCCTCACGACTTTTATTAATAAATGAATTTAGCTACTGAATCGCAACATTGTTACTAAGAAAGGAGGTTGTAACATCGCTGTTTTTGAAGTAATTAAACTTACAGCTTCATTGCTAATAGAGAGATGCTGCACAGACGCAGGTAATTTACACACACACACATCTCTCTTTCTCTCTCTCTCTCTCTCTCTCTCTCTCTCTCTCGATAGGCTAAGTCATTCAAATAAATGTTATAATTCAATAAAATAAATGTAACCTTACCACACTACTTTATCTGATTTAAATCAGACAGAATGCTAGATCTAACAAGTGATAGCTGGTAAAAATAACCGTTTTATCATTTAACCACTGGTATTGTTCATTTGCGGGGTCACACTTGTGTTGGAATTGTGGGAATCTTGATATTTTAGAGTGTCACCCCTTCATTGCTGTGCATTTTTTCTGCATTGTGGATGATTTGTAGATTGTACATACAAAAATTCTTTGTATTTTAGCTTTTTCGAATCAATTCAATTCACATTTATTTGTATAGCGCATTTCACAATTCACATTTCAAAGCAGCTTTCAAGTCCACAATTTTTTTTTTTTTTGTGCACGTGTGGTCACATAGTGACTGCCATAAAAGTCATTGAGTTTCGTACCATTCCGATGAAGTAGCGATTTTAAAAATTTTAAAACATTATTTTTTTCGGTCTAAAATGACCGAACAACACAAGAGGGTTAACGCTTGCAGTCAAATTTAGTGCTGTAAACATCAATGACAGCTTTCACTTGTCAATGCTGGTAAATGACCATGGTATAAGCAGGATAATCTACGGCTAGCTGTGCATTAAACGATTTGAATGTACTCCGTTTCGCGTCGGGTGGTTCTTTGCCTCCACGTTGTGCATTAACCCTTTAAGCCCTGTAGGCATTTTTAGAGTTGTTTTTTTCTGAGTGACATACACAAAAGACTCATAACTCCAAAACTATAGCAAGGAGAGCCAAAAGGTAGGTATTGTTTGATAGAAAACTTTTTAAATTTTTAGGGTTTTTTTTTTTTTTTTTGTAGCTAGGTGGTGCCCGCGGGCCATAGACTCTGGTTTATAGGGACTACTCAGCACTAATTAAGAGTTTATCAAAATGGTTGCTTAGTAATTTGATTCTAATTTTTTTTTTTTTGCGCCGGCGGCGGTACACTTCGGGCTTAAAGGGTTAAAATAATGCACAGCTAGATATGGATTATCCCTTACATATATTTTTATTTCTATAGATTTTTAAATAAATGCACACACATAAATTAGCGGTTCATGTTCACTGTTATTGTGATGATCCAAACATCACAGTTATCATATAAAGATACCTGTGTAATCTCAACACTATCTCACAACAAATTTGTGCGTATTTTATGAGGTGGCTAACTCGTACGAATTTGTATGACCTCACTCGATTTGTACGATTTGTCTAAACCCGAGTGACGGGTAGGTTTAGGGGCGGGGTTAGGGGGTCATGCGTACGAATTCACGAATTAGTCACCTCGTAAAATACGTAAGAATTGTATGTATTTTATCTTATTATCATAATCATAAACACTGGTTTGTAGCACAAATAGTTTTACTGTTTACTGCACTGTGTTGTTCAATAAGGTGGATAATGGCAATGATGTGTTTTGGTAGTAGTATTCAGCTGTAGAGAAAGTTCCAGCTGCTCGGCCTGTTATGAGCTGTGTTATCTGTACAGTGCTGAAAGGGTCTGCCAGCAGTGGGACAGCGAGGGGAATATGATAGTTGTTTCTCACTGACGATGTATGTCTTCCAGGAGTACAGTTGATTGTATAGTGTTCTTATAACAATTTAGCTCCTGTTAGGGTTATTGCGGCTTAATGCTGTTGTAAAAATTGAACATGACACTGGGGTGATTTATCCTCTCTTTGTTTTCTTAACCTTGGATATTGGATTGTTTGTCAGACCATATCACTTTGATTTATGACAAAGTGTGGGACTGATAAAAACATAATAAACACACTCACACACATACACACCAGCACACACGCACATTATGCAAAAATGAGAATATATTTTCTGTGCAAGTGCAAAAGTAAGAAAGAGCAAGTGAGGGGAAGTTAGATGGGAGGGGATAAAGAAAGAGATGATGTCAGTACAGTGACGGGGTGCTTGGAGAGTGTCCATGAAGAAAATTTTGACATTTTACAGGACTCCTGAGGAAAATCAGGCTGATTGTCGAGCTTACTGAGAGGCCCTGTATTTTCTTTCTTTTTTTTTCTTTTTTTTAATGTGCATTACAACTGGTCCATCTCCTCCACTTCAGACTTTCTGAATCACGGTATTCACTGATTGTTTCAAGTGCTGTCTGTAAATTTCACATGTTGGATGATTAAAAAAAAAAAATAAAACCTGAAATCAGCAATATGATTTCAACTTTAAAGGGGCCATGTATGGAATTACTTTTGTGCCAATAAAAATGAACGTAACTTTTCAAAAAAAACTAATGAAAATATAAATTAAAACTGAAAATGTCTTTGAAACTTAACAAAAATAAATAAAAAATAAAACAAAAATAAATTCTGGCACAAATCTCTCACAGGGGCGGGGCTAGCAGCTGTGTGTTCTCATTGGCTACTAAGTTTTTGATTGACAGCTTCTTGACCTGGAAGTGAAGATGTCAGTGTTGTGTTTACATGTGTGGATGTGAGCGTCTGTAATTTTTAATACATGGAGTGTATTAAAAACAAAGTCAAACATTTTGCCTACGATTTATTTTTTTCAGTTATTTTTTTCAAATGTCAAAGACATTTTATTCAGTTTCAATTTATATTTTCATTAGTTTTTTAAAACGTTACGTTCATTTTTATTGGCACAAAAATAGGCGTAATGGTTTTTATACTGTACAAACTGTATATTCTATCCCCCTACACTACCCCTACCCCTAAACCTACCCATCACAGGAAACTGTCTGCATTTTTTGAATGTTTTTTAAGCCATTTGGTTTACGAGGACACAGGAAGTGTCCTCATAAACCATGTTTACGTTGTAATACCCATGTCATTATACACATTTGTGTCCTCATAAACCATGTATACAAGAACACACACACACACAAAAGATCAATTTTCAAGGGGCGGCTCCTTTAAGGCTTGTCAGTAAACCGCCACTGTTATGATTGGCTAATGCTATTGCATAGGAAACAGTATCAACGCCCACTCACTACTGCACTTGAGTAAGTGTTTTGAAAACATTATCCATATAAAACCGTCATTTACAGACAAAGCATTATGAAATCATTTACTTACGGTTTGTGAAGCAGCCTCCTGTTCTGGCCTCTGTGCCATTGCACTAGATTTTATATGATTATCACTGATATCCTGAGAGTGGAGAACAATAAATCTACACCATTATGGCTCTGCCAGCTAAGTGAATATTATTCACACCAGTGCCTTCCGATACATTCCTACATGCCTCTCTATATATAATGTATAGTAACTGGCAAGGCCACTCGAAAACATGAGAGTATGGTAGTATGAAGGTCATCCAGCTAATGGATTCAAGTGAAATCTTTTGGGGTTAATACATATTCTAGGTTGTCTTTTGAAGAAAGAAGGTCACTGATTAGGACCCCTGTTTAGTATGCACCTTTGAAGTTTTCCACAGGTAAGCAAACACTCTTTTAGGTTCTTCTCACATTAGATGAATACAGAAGAGATGAACAGAGAATATAATATTTTATAATTAGCTCTCGCCTTCCTCTCTTTCAGACAGCTTGAGAGTTTAATTCTTCATAAAATGCTTCAGCTTTAACCTTCTCACCACACATTTTAAATACTGTCATATGTTTGAAGTTTAAATCTTTACTAACAGGAATTGTTCACCCAAAAAATGAAAATGTCATTATTTAGGCTACTCACCCTTATGTCCATACTTACCATCTGTGAAACAAAAAAGAAGATATTTTGCATAATGTCTCTTTTTTACAGTGTTATTTTGGACCCCATTGACTTTCATTGTATAGAAAAGAAAACTGTTTAAACATTTCCTCAAAATATCTTATTTTATGTTCCACAGTGGAAAAAAGTTATCAATTTTGCAATGACATGAGTAGGCTTAAATGATGACAGAACTTCAGGTTTTTTTTTTTTTTTTTTGTGACCTATCCCTTTAAGACTAACATTTCTGTTATCTCCTTTTGGGTTTTTAAAAAAAGAAGTCGTCTTTTTTAGCCCAGCATTCGCCCCTCTTTCTTTTTTCTTCCTTTTAAGTATTATAGTGATGAATCTGCTGCTGTGCTCTGTGCCAGCATAGGGCTGACATAACAAAAGTTGTTTAAGTTATCCAAAATAAATAGAGAGTGTTTGAATGGAGATAGATAGCAGAGAGCGGTCTGGGAAACTACAGAGTTTGACTTGTGGAAGTTGCCTTTCTAAACTGTTTTTGTTACCAAGACAAGGAACATTAACTCCAGATGACAAAGAAAGTAAATAATCTATCAGTAGACGACAATAAATGCCATGTGTTGAAGAAGCAAATGAGGCTTGTGCTTTTTCTCCCCATTCGTTCCACTATCCACACAGGTCTAAATGTCGTCGGGATATCTTCCATGTTTTCCAGCCGGGGTCAGCGGAATCCATCCACATGCGGAGCAGATCACACAGAGATCGGTGAAAACTATTAACAATAAGTGATTGCTTACATAAATTCAGTCGTGTTGTTAATCTTCATTCTTTCCATTGTGTGTATATAAGCAGAATTTGCATCAACTCAACACAAACGACAGTGTTTTCTCTGCAATCAGCGCTCAGATGCGAGGCCTCAGAACGACTGCGGGCCTGGTTTATGGAGCATATCGGCTGAACACAAAAGGCCAAGTCTCGTGCAACCCCACAGAGCTATTTCACCCATATCCTAAGGGTCATCTAGCTAATTATTTGCCAAAGCATATTCTGAAATTGCAGATAATTGGGGCTGTATGATATTAATGGGAAAGATATGCTTATTAGGATTCCTGGGAATTGCAGTTGATGGGAACAGTCTGTGTGCAGTGAGAAATGATTTAACGCTCTCAGCAGGAGTTGTAGGATTTACCATTGTGGTGCGATGCCATTAATTCTCATTGTGTTGCAAAGCAGCTTGATTGCACACTGTGAACGCTGTTTATGGGAGAATTAGTACAATTTTTGCCACGGTTGTTTTGGTGTTCCACTAAATGCTAATTAGACTTTTTCACAATAATTAGAGCCTCTCGCTAGACAGACCAATTTAACTAGTCCCGCATTTGTGACATTAAGAAGATTGAAATACACACTGCTCTGTAATTAGCTTCATGCTAACCACAGTTCCAGGCGAAATAAGGGTCAAACATAGTTTGCTCCTGCGGTTTGACTATTGCTTATCAATTTGCAGTTCTTTCCGTTCGGTTCAGGTCATCCTGTGGCGAATCTGAGCTTTTATGCTGCAAGTTCAAAGCCGAATGCAGTTCTCCAGGTTACTTGTTTCTGAACTTTTACGTGGGCTTATTTTCCTAAGGCATGCCCTCCTCAGCAGATCACATGCTGGTGATTGGTGGCAGTATATTAGAAAAAAACAGCCCATTCCTGAATATAATTGGCTCCCATTCATCATGGTTGTCATGTCACATGTAGTGCTGTGGAGCAGTACACGGCTCACGCATCAATCTCCGGCCGGCTGGCTGACAGGTCTTCTAAAGGGCTCTGGCAGCGGGGAGATGGCATCCTCCGCTTGGGCCTGCACTTTCAAACTCTTTGCTTATGCAGCAGCTGGTATTTTACTTAGGCGCCCCTGGGAGTTTCACAATCATCCACAGGCATGCTGGGGGTTTTCAAAAAACTTACCCAACATGATTTTATATTAACACATATAATGCATTCGCTAGTCTCTGCTTGTCATGTTGTAACATGGTTGCTATGGTAAGAATGTGGTTTCCAAGCCTCAAAATAATGGTGAATTATTATGAGTTTGGTTTGCTTTAGAGTGTTCTGTGTACGTTTGGAGTGCTCAGAATCTAGAAACCCCTGAAATGTCAAAATTCTTGACATGCTGCAGATTTTTTGAACATGCTGTGATGTCAGTATTGTTTAGTGTGGAGTGTGGGACCACACATTCTAACAATTTTATTGTTTTGTTTAGTATTTTATTGCAAAGAAAACTTGCATTGTATTGCTGAGTGTAATAAGACAGAAGAGTAATGTTTTTGTATTAGGGTCATTGACGAATAAGGTTTTTAAAAGTGTAAAAAAACATAATGGAGATATAATTAATTTTGAAGTTTTATTAAGTGGTAACAATGATATTATTTGGTTTTTATAATCAATTAACACAGCTTTTGTTGTTTTTTTACAAGATGGACAAAATTTGTCACCAAAAAAGTCATTTGGTTTAACCAAAATTTCGGTTTTACCGAATGACACTTTTGGTTATACCGAATGACGATATTTTCAAACAATGTTAGTTAGCTAGCAAAAGGACAATTAAACATTTTATATTTAGTACAAGTTTTTAAAATATTACAACATTTTCCATGTTTTATAGCGGTTGTCCCGAATGACCTGATGTTTCGGGACATGCGTATGAGCAAGTGAAAACATGAATTTTTCAAATAGTTAAGAGAGAGTTAGTTACTTTGCTTCACGACCATGTGGTCCTTTGCAGGTGTCTGAATGATGTCACATCCTGTCACATGATACTGACCGCATGACTTGATCCAAAATGGTCCCTTTATATTGGTTACTCCGAATGACGTCAATGAAATTCATTTTTCCGGACATTCTTTCTCATAACAAAGCAACGACTACACATAATTTTAATACCATTTTGCACTATGTTAATATATGAATCATGCCAGAATAAAACATATATACATTTAGTACATTTTAAGATATTTTAATCACAAATGAAATGGCTGGATGGTTAAACCGAATGACCTTTTGACACTTCAAAATCTTTAAAATACCTTTATATGTAGCAAAATATAATTAAAACCTTTTGGATTCAATAAAAGAGATCTAGCTGTACTACTTTACATACTTTGGATGTCATATCTTTGTTTTTTATTATTATTAAGGCCTTTGGACAAAAAAATGACCTGTCACATCATTGACCCATTAATAATAATAGTAATAATATGGTTACACTTGTCTTATTACAGGGCCATAACATAACTATTATTATCCTTGCTATAATAACACATACAAATACAATTAGTGGTACTGAAATACTACTTGGTGTCAAACCATAAGAAAAAAGTATTGGAACAACCTTACTGTATATTACTACTAGAATTTAAGTTCATAATATTGCTTTGTCATTTACATATTTATAGTCTTAACAGTTACTCTTATGGTTTATGCTGAGTAATTGGAGTGAACAGGCCTGTGCTTCTCACATAGGCCCCTTTGAAGGGTGTTTCAAAATGGCTGCCAGGCTGTGCAGCTTATTAGTTCCCATGTAAGCCTAACAGAGCAGTCACATGGGTCTAACTGCTGGCTGCTGATCCTGCGCTCTCAGGTCATACTGAGTGGAATCAGACTTGAACTGAGATATATGTAAATACATCAATTATTAATACACGCATTAGGGAGCGTTGTCTAGGCACGGACTCAAACTTGAACCACGGCCTTCGGGCTATGAGCAGCCCACTCCATCATGTTTTTTTGTTTTTTTTTCTTTGCTCTCATGAATAATTAAAAAACTTAAATTACTTGCCATGTTCAAAATTCATATGCTAGGTTGGGGGAAAAGATACATGAAAATTAATTTTCTTTTCTCTAAGAGTGACAGGAAATCAATTAATCTTGATATATTATTTCATGCAGGACGGGGTACAAGAGGCAGCGGAGAGAATGGCTACAGCTGTTCTCATTGGAAGGGCCATATATTATAGTTGGCGTGTTTGACAGCATCTGAAGGAAATGGCTGAAGGATATCAGGCAGGTGAAGCAACTGTAAAAATTTATTGCAGGATACAAACTGTTTCCAGGGACTGACATAAACATAACAGTGAAAGGAAAGCAATAGTGAACAATTCTCTCTCTCTATTCCTTAAATCTGAAAATGCCTGTTGTCAATATTTACGGCGGTCCCCTGTGATGCACATTTTGCTCATTTGATTAACTAGTCATATGTTCTAGTCTGCTCGCAATTTATTTGTTGTGTCTCCCACTGCCTTTTTGGGAAGAATAAAGATTTAGCGCCGACTGGATAAATGCGTCCTGGTAATATAACACTGGAGATGGAATGACAGAGCTATTTACAGCTCCCTTAAAGTTTTATAACTTGTCAGTGTTTGCAGCTTGTTGTCCAGAGCTCCCTGTGAGTGTGTCGCGGTTGTAAATAGGAGTTGCGGGCAGAAATGATCGCTCTCTCAAGAGGCTGTCTGTCTCGGTACTGCCGTTTGGTACATTTTATACGTCTCACGCTTTTGGTTATGTGTTTGTACCTTTTGGAAAGAGACCTCTCTCTGTCTGTTTTAAATGAGTATGCCTTGTTCGGCTCCCGGCTGAAGGTCTCAACTTCTGTCTGTGCGCTATCGCTTTACCACATTAATATATCTCTGCTCCCGCTCCTCATCTTCCTCTGCTTATTTATTATCTGTCTGTGTGAACTTGAGATTAAGGTCACCAAATGAGTCGCTCGCATGACAGCTATGATTTCCATCTTAAAGCGACAACGTCCGTGACTTTGAAATAGCAGTCGAGCTCTTCATGGCGGTCACGTATGTGCAGCACGTACCGTGCCGTCCTTGTGCATGAGAGTTTTGGCATAGCGCGACCCATACGGAAGGTCCCGCTCGGTAGTCGAATGGGCCGTCCTACTTACTGAAAGATTAATCGCAGTGCTTCCCACAGTCATTGATAGTGAGTGGCAAGTGACTGGCATGCCATAACTCCCCAACTATTTGTTTTGCTAGATGAGGTGTCAGTGGCCAAACAGTTGTTTCCTCTTACTCTCGGTGAGCTGCGCACAAATAAGTCATAAACGGTGGCGTGGTGTCCTCGGCGTGCCTGTGTCATTCTCAGTGGTGGAACATATGCCTCTGTACCTTTGAGGAAAAAAATGGGCAAGTTTGTCACTACACGTGTTGGCAGTGCAGTGTGTCCTGCCAAAGAGAAGAGGACTGCGTCGAGCCGCGCAATAAATTCCGCTCCATTTATGAACAGATTTCTCTGGTCAACATGACTGGTAATCAACAATCAGTAAACATCTGTTACTATCTATTAATAACACTGCCTGACAAATTTATGGCCATGGATTGCTGGCATATTCATATGAAAATATATTTCCCACAGCTGACGGGGTGCAGCTTGGTGCTGTGGTCGACACCATTTGTAAATGTGAAATTAGAGAGCAGAAGACAACTGAATTAAAAAGGCAAATGACCCTGGCCAGATGGAGCTCAATATAACAAATGTAATAAGTTGTTGAATTGCCAGTTGTACAGACGATGATGGGGAATTGATTTTGGGAGCTGTGGTGAGCCAGATGATGGGTTATGTCCACTTTTAAAAAAAAGAAATATGAGATTGCAGACTGATTTGATGATATAATTTAATGAATGTAGTTGGAAACAAAGATTTGTTTGTGGGTCAAACTTTTGACAATTATACAGTTTATTTATACTAAATGAATGGGAGTAGTTTCTCAGTCGAAACAGTCAGTGTTTTAGGATTTTTTTTTTTTCTTTTTTCAAAAAAAAACATTAGCTGAATACCAACTGTGTGTGTGTGTGTGTGTATACAGTCAAACCAAAAATTATTCAGACATTTTTGATATTTGTGATATATTTTTACTAGTGGGTGCAGGACACTATAGTTCATTTATGTAAGTGAGGATAGCAAAATAAAGTAAACTGTGACATATTATACTCAAAAAGTATTCATACAGTGGACTACCAGTAAAATTTATAAAAATTTGGAACCAAAAATTATTCAGACACTTTGACCTGACCATGTTTTGCCTAAGTATTATCTGACATAAGTAAGATTATTTTTTACAGTTTAACTCTGAGATCTTTTCATATTTTATTACCTTTTTTTAAACTACAGTGAATAAACTGTATTAATGAATGAAATGTTCAAGGTGTCTGAATAAATTTTGGTTTGACTGTGTGTGTGTGTGTGTGTGTGTGTGTATATATATATATATATATATATATATATATATATATAGTTAATACATGTATTATTCAAATGCATTTTATAAAATTTAAAAAAATAAAGAATATAATTTTTAAGCTAACTAAAGCTAAATTTCTTGTTGTGCTGCCTGGAGCCACTTCATTATTAATTTAGACCTTTTTGGCAAATAAGTACTGCTGGAATCCCACTTGATGTAAAAAGAAAATTAATTAAAAAATGATTGTCCGAGCACAGAAACTGTTTAAAGACAATTTTAGTATTATTTATTAATAAACTTACAAAATAATAATTTCAAAAATGTAATTTGTAAGCTAACCAAAGCTAATTTTTTGTTGTGCTGCCTGGTGCAACTTCATTATTAATTTAGAATTTTTTTGCAAATAAGTACTGCTGGGGAAAAAACCAAAAAAAAACCAAAAAAAAAAACAAAACGATACTATTCGGACAGGAATAGTTTTTAAGTTATACTACCATTCAAAAGTTTGGGTATGTTAAGGGTTTTATTTTTCTGAAAAAAAGTCTCTTATGCCAACCCAGGCTACATTTATATGATCAAAAATACAGTAAATTATTGTCACAATTTAAAATAACTGTTTTCTGTTTTAACTGTTATAAAAACAGAAAACAGACAAGTCATAAAACTTTAAGGGAGCTGTAAAATGTAATTTATTCAGATGATGGCAAAGCTGATTTTTAAGCATCATTCCTCAACAAAAAAAATAAATAAATAAATAAATAAATACATAAAAGTAAAATAAAATAACCAACGCTAAACTTTTAACGGTAATGTAAATATGGAAAGAATTAATCTTATAATGTGCAGCTAAGCAGTGCTAGTTGAACTCAGAGGTGTTGATGCTAATAGCACAGTAGCATAACATGGATACAGAGGTCAGATTAGTGTAACAATACACTGTAGTATCATTAGTCCAGGGTGAATAACCAGAGTAAAACAACATTTTGACCCTGCTCTCCACTAGATTTTACTACAGGAGTTATTTTAGTAATTCAGCTCGGTCAAATGCTAGCAGCTTATGCTAATATAAAGCAATCATGCATTGCTCAGCTAATATGTATGTGTAGTTTAGCATAGGTTCCTTTTTATACCTTGACAACAGTTTGGGGGATAAGGCAGAGGTCTCTATTGATGCTGATGCATCATGCTTATACTGTAGGCTACAGGAAATTAACATTTGCTGTCCTGTAAATGGATTTGCTCTCATAGGGCAAAGAATACATTTATTTGGGTTGAAGACTGCATGTTAATGAAATAGATCATGGGCAGTTCCATTATGATAATGGATTGCTGCACTTTTCTAGTGGCCTGATGTTTTATTTATGACTTCTTTGATAACTTTCATAATGATTAGCGTTATATTAAAATATGTATAGTTCGTCTGAGCTTCAAGCAATTTATTTAGTTTCATTTAAGCCTCTAAATGTAAATATGGGATTAGAATAGGGTTAATGAAGTCTTGCTCTAAGGAAGAAATAATATTTCTTTTTAATGCAAGCTACTCAGGCACTCTAGTAATTGGTTAATATATTATTTCATAGTCTTTTTAAGGTATGAGGTAGACAGTAGTCCCATTTGTCAAATACAGTGAAACATAATTTTGACTGGAGCTTTACTTAATGTTACATCATGTGCGGATTTTTTTAAAGGTTAAGACAGTGTTCTTAAAGATAGTCATTTTTAACTAATTTTATGTAGGATGTCTCATTCAGCAGCTAATTTTAGGAATACATTTATACCATAATTGCAAAATAAAAAGTTAGCAAAGGGCAAAAGTATTGGGTCTCATTCATTAATAATTTTATTATTCATATATATATATAATTTTTTTTTTTTTTTTTTTTTTTTTTTTTTTACGCACAGGCAAACTTTTCATGGAAAATTTTCAGTCTAATTCACAACATGCGTGTACGCACATGAATTTGTTCTTAACCTCGTTTTTATTCTAAATGTGCGACCGCATGCCCAAGGTTAGTCATTTGCATAAAACACACCCAAACAATCTCCATATAAGGACTTTTCCGCACAAAGCCCTTCGTCGCTCTCAGCAAACATATGATGCTCTCTAAAGAAGCCTCTCACCTGAGAGCACATTTAGCAAGATCTTCAAGTATGTCATCCTCAAAACCACTTCAAACACTATCATCACCTTTAAGGGTGTGTTCACACTTGGCAGGTTTGGTTCAATTAAAACGAACTCTGTTGCGATTGCTTTGTTAGTGCGGTTTATTAGAATAAGTGGAAACGCTGGCAACCGAACCCTGGTTTGAACCAAACAAGCAGACTTAGACCCACCTTTTTAGGGGGTCTCGGTCCACTTCCAGATGAACTCTGTTGTTGTGTGACTGAGGGTACTTTTACATGACAACAATGTACTAAAAACCAAAAAAAGTTATTCCTTTGCATCAAAACGATCCCCGTTCACACAGGGCCGCGAAAATGACTAAAAACGCTGTATTATGTATGCCATGCCAGTAGATGGCGATGTTACTTTGTAAAGAAACACTATGCGCCTATAGTCTGAACATGTAATATGCATGCACATGACGTTACCGTTTTCACAAATTTGTGTTTTTGTAGTTTACACGATGATAACAATATCGTTTTCAAAAACTTGCACTTTGAAACCCGTTTTCAAATGCTCATTACATCGGAAACGCTGTCTCTTTGCAGCAGATCTTTGTTTGTGTGTGTAATGGAGGAACTCTTGGCGCTGTTTTGACTCCTTTACACATTTTATAAGCTCTTCATGAGTTCTTAGCTGGTAAAAATACCATCAAATGTACACACATACAACGGGCACATTTAGCCCAGCACATAGCATTGTTTTCGATGTTCGGTAAGATCTCTCGCAAATTATACATCATAAAAATCTTATTTTTGTTTGTTTTGTATCTTTAGGAACAATGTTAAAAATGACAGTGTGAACTAGGGCTGGGTAAAAACATTGATTTCTCGATTTTAATCGATTCTCATTTTGAAGAACCAATATCGATTCTTAAATCCCAAGAATTAATGTTTCAGTCTATGCTGTTTTCAGTTGATGAATGAACAAAAGTTTGTAGCATGCCTCCCATCAAATAAGCTTTGTTACTTCTGATATGAAACAAAGTCTCATCTTTCAAATTCTGTCAATTTTATTACGAACTTCAAACAATAAATGCCATTTTGGTGCTCTTTAATGTGGCATGACAGATCACTGTAGCTCCTCAGTTCAAGCGAAGCAGTAGCACGGAGCGCATGCGAACTGATCATCTCTTCTGCATTAATACTAGTTACAGCATGAAATAAACATGTATGAACATCAGAAGGTATGTTGAAAAAAAACTGATCCATATCATGTCACATGTAATCACTCAATCAGTGTTTCAACCTCGGAAAAAAGTCAAAAACAGCTCGTAAACAATGTCACGTAATACATTTACCGCAGAAAAGCCATTCAATGCATATTCATTGTAGTTTTACTTGTTCTTCAATATTAAATGTATGTTTGGATAAATCCATGATGCTTTTATGGCAGCCACCATTTAAATGTTTATATTTAAAAAAAAAAAAAAAAAAAGTAGAAACATAATTGTCATTAAAAATTTATAGTTACATCACTATTATTAAAACTCCCTTATGTATAATTTAAATGCAAGTAGCCTACAAATCTGTTAATTTTAACCTTTAATATTATAATGATGAACCAACTGGGGTTCCCTGTAAATTAATCAAAACTAATCGTTTGTGAATCGGAATCGAATCATGAAATTTATGTCAATTCCCAGCCCTAGTGTAAACGCTAAGTGAACCAGGACTAAATGTATAATTTTCTTTTTTGGTCCAGACCAACAGAACCAAGACAATGTGTACAAATGCGTAGCTGCATTTTTATGCAGAGGAACGTGGTGGCTCAAGCTATATTGCACCTTTTCTTTCTCTTTTGCTGTGTATGATGAAATATAGAGTATAAAGATTA
Organism: Mylopharyngodon piceus; assembly: GCA_039654765.1. Lineage (NCBI taxonomy): Eukaryota > Metazoa > Chordata > Actinopteri > Cypriniformes > Xenocyprididae > Mylopharyngodon > Mylopharyngodon piceus. The sequence goes on from CM077450.1 coordinate 7,334,429, forward strand.
CATATCTAAAATATGAATATGTGATTTTTTTTCCCCCATAAATTTAAAATAAATGTTAGTACAAAAGCTACTGATGAATCATGATTTGTTTTAGATCATCATTTCATGCATACATTTGTGCATATGCACAGTTAAGGAATAAGACCCGTTGTTTTTATGTAACTGTCCTACTGCCATATGCTTTTCTTTGGGCACCGCCCTCTCAGTGTCTCATCACTGGGGGGTAAAAAAAAGGAAAATGAAATCCAGCCCACGACTGACAGGCTCAATTTGTTGTGAGGATGACACAGGAACGACACATAGTAGATTATAAAATGCAGAGATGTGCAGAGGTCAGATAAACAATTTGCCACCAAACTTGTGTACCCATAATGCTCTCTGCCCCGTCTGCTCAATATCAGGAAGGTGGGGGGTTTCGGGAGCACAAAAGAATAGCGAGGAAGCCTGGGAGCCGATGGCAGTCAGGTTTGCATTTTTTTTTCTGGGTTAATTCACTGGATGAAAAGCTGCACTGTGAGATGTGTCATATATCAAAGGCAGGGCATCAGTAATCTTTGCTCAAGGGCATGGATAACAGACAGATAGACATGTGAATGAGATGGAAAAAAAGCAACTCATCCTTTTTTGCTAACACCACAGAGGAGATAAAGGAAGATTTATGAGTCATCTTGGACCACATACCAGCATGCGGCCCCATTTTTCACATGCTCCAAAAATTGGTGCTGGAAAGCAATCTGCTTGTCACTGTGTCCATCAGGTACTTCAGGAGGAAATTGGGTCCTTCGGGCCTTTTACTCCACAGTCAGCTATTTTCTTTATAGCGGTTTTGTTTTTAATGGTATCCATAAATATATGTAGGGTTATAAGTACCTTTATCACCTGAGCTGTTTTTTTGTGGGATGGGATGTCCAAATCTATGCACCTCCTTTTTGAGGCAGCTATGCAAGGAATCATGGGAGCTCACGGCTGCTCAATGCAGTGATTGACACTGATAAGATGGTATGACTACCCTCTTGTTCAAAATGATTGGCAGACATTTCCCGTCGTGCCACGAGGAAAATGTGCGAGTGCTTGTTTGCAAGTGTAGAAAGTGTGTGTGCATTATGATCTCTCACAAGCTGAAAGTTTCTTACTGGCATTTGTTTCAGTGCTTCGTAAAAGCATCCCTGGTTAATTTAATGATGATTCTGAATGTGTTTTAGTGTTATAAATAGCCTATTAATGCCAACGTTTCTCAGGCTCTGAAAAGATTAACTGTACTGGGTAATATTAAATGTTTAAGTGTAGAAACTCTAAGCTAATCCTTAGGAGTCTTTCTGTTTTATGAGAACATGAGCAAATGTTTCATCAGAAGGTGTTTAATTTGGAAAAATGGATCGTCAACCACAGACAAATGTTGCGCTAGCGTTAGTAATGTCCCCAACTGAAGCTTCTTGGCTGAAACTCAGAGTAATAGAGCCGCTCGTACACCCAAATTATTGTTCATATTATTTCAACAGTTACCCCATTCACTATATTAAAAACAACATGACATTTGAATCCTTAACATCTGGTTCCTTGTTCTAGTATTTCTGCATCTTTGCCCAAATTAAATCTTAATTTATACAGACTTTGCAGTGGCCAGAAAGATTTTTTTTTTTTTTTTTAACTGATGGTAGTCTGGTTTGCATTTTTGAGACTGTTCAAAAACGTTTGTAGTGTTTTGTACAAAAATAACTCATTTTTTGACATTCTAAACACCCACACCCACTCAACACCAAACTAAGTGGAGTTTGTTTGAGCCAAAAATGTGTTTAAGTAAAAAATAGGTGTTCAACTTTGCTTTGTCGTTGAGGTGTTATTTTTCCTCGGAATGTGCTAATTGACTGGCAGCTTTAAAGAGGCCTGGAGTTTCATCACAGGTGCTTGTTACCAAAGTTCTGAACTGCCATTAACTAGCTGTTCATCAAAAATATCTGAAGTCTATAACATAGGCCTATGCTCTGAAACTACTGGAATTTTCTTGTTTAAGCAGAGTAATCTACTTAAACTATATTTTAGATATGTGAATTTGTGGCATATTTTGATCAACGCAGTGGATGGTGCATTTAATGTTTCACATTGGCACAGTAACATACAGTGGGGTCCAAAAAATTGAGACCACTATTGAAAATGCTTCTATTTTGCATTTTTATTCTACCTTTTTCCCCCATAAATTATATTTTCAATATAACAAATTTGTGTGAAATGTACTACTGAAAACTTAACATTAAAGGGTTAGTTCACCAAAAAATGAAAATTCCGTCATTAATTACTCACCCTCATGTCGCTCCAAAAGCTTTGTTCATCTTCGGAACACAAATTAAGATATTTTTGATGAAATCTGTGAGCTATCTGGTCTCCGATAGACTGTAACACAATTACTACTTTCAAGACCCAGAAAGATAGTAAAGACATTGTTAAAATAGTCCATGTCACTACAGTGGTTCAACTTTAATGTTACGAACCGACGAGAATACTTTTTGTGCACAAAAACAAAACAAAAATAATGATTTTATTTAACAATTTCTTCTCTTCCATGTCAGTCTCCTATGCAGTTGACGTAGTAAACACAGTGCAGCGCTTCCGGGTTCTATGTCAGAACGCCGGCTCAGGATTGGCCAAGTCTATTCAAGTGAGAACCACGACGCATGCGTGTGATGCTGACGCAGGAGCTGGCTAATAATGAGTCTGCGTTCTGACACACAAAAAGTATTCTCATCGCTTCATAACATTAAGGTTGAACCACTGTAGTCACGGACTATTTTAACAATGTCTTTACTACCTTTCTGGGCCTTGAAAGTGGTAATTGTGTGGCAGTCTATTGGAGGCCAGATAGCTCATGGATTTCATCAAAAATATCTTAATTTGTGTTCCGAAGATGAACAAAGGTCTTACGGGTTTGGAACGACATGAGGGTGAGTAATTAATGACAGAATTTTCATTTTTGGGTGAACTAACCCTTTAATATCAGATTCTTATTTCATTATAGTGACATAGTGCAGAAACCTAAATATTTTTTTTTAATTTCCATTTCTTTTTACATTTTTGGATTCCAGGTCTTTCCATCTGTCTTTCCAGGTTTTTTTCAATGTTAGCATTTTAAATATGGTCTTTTGCAACTCACTGCATTAGTGCTGTGTTTTCACTAAACATGGACGATTAATATTTTATGCCTCGCTCCCCGTTGGCCAGAGTCTTTAACATACATACCCCAAAAGCACTCAGTGTCAGCATCCATGTGCTAGATTTTTTTCTTCCCCTCTCTTTATCTGGCGTATTGAGTTACGTGTAAGGGCAAAGAGTCTCATGGCTCTGCTCGGCTCTCGTAGAGCTGCCAGCTCAAATGGGACAGTGGGATTGGGCTTAGCACAACAGGCATATTGACTTTGATATCCTATCTGTTACCACTACTTCCCTTTTACATGGCTGCCAGCAGCGATGACATTAGTGCATCAACCGCAGAGCTAGCAGAGGGATTTCTTAAACCAGCGGTGGGTGGGACTTGTGTTCACTCCTGTCTCTGCCTCGGGTAGAGAGGACACGCTCCTCACACCCCTCTCACACCGTTACTCCCACAGTCACACAGACCAAATGAAAGGCGGGTCAAGGTGAAGGCACAAGCAGATGTTTTGATGGTAATTGCGAAGCAAGAAGGGGTGAAGACCGGCCGGGAGATGGAAAAAAATGCACTTGTTGTGAGTGTTGTCACCGTCAGGGCCAGGAGCACATGTCTTTCACCCGCTCAAGCTCCACCGTACCTGCTGTTGCTGTCAAGCCTCCTTGCCAACTGTGACATCTGTTCCTGAGAGCGCCTGGCGAATCTGAATGCCAATATCCTCGCCTTGAACCGCAACAGAGAAGTATTTGTCACTCAGCGACAATCATCCCTCAAATGAAAGGTTAGCAAGACGACGCGGGCCTTTAATCAGCCGGTTGGAGCGCGTCTGTCAGCGGTGCCTTTTAAGCATGCAGGAGCCGAGACTAGCCACCAATGAGTCAAGTGATTGATCTGCCCAAATCATTTTCCTTTGCCACTGTCAGTGGAAAGCTGATGGCAAGTTTGCCGTCAGGGGAGATTAAATATGACTCCTCTCTGGCTCCTGATGAATCCTCTTCTTGGAACACTCATTCTTTGTCACCCTCAGGAACGGAGTTTAAGCCTAGTTGAGGCTGAGGTCATAAAAAAAGCTGTCTGCTCGTCATGTCATTAAGAGCAATGCTCTAATAAGAGTTTAGCTTCATATGGGTCACGTTCTCACATTTTAACGTCAGTCTACAGAGAACAAGAGGCTCTGGCTGTGTTCCAAAACCTGGTGAGCTACCTGTGTAGATGGCAACTAAAGGCATCATATAGATAGGCAGACTTCAGACCTTAATTCAAATAATTACAGTGGCTTTTAAGATACACTACTATTCAACATTTTGAGGTCAATAAGATTTTTTATGTTTATTTATTCAAAAATACAGTAAAAACAGTAATATTGTGAAAAATATTACACTTTAAAATAACCATTTTCTATTTTAATATATTTTGAAATGTAATTTATTCCTGTAATGGCAAAGTTGAATTTTCAGCAGCCATTACTCTAATCTTCAGTGTTATTTTTCAGGATTGTTTGATGAATAGAAAGTTGGAATAGAGTAAAAATATTTTGTAACATTATAAATGTCTTTACTGTCACTTTTGTTCAATTTAATGCATGCTTGCAAATAAAAATATTAATTAAAAAACAAAAAAAAAAATCTTACTGACCCGCACTTTTAGCCAAATTCTAAGGGTGTACTCACACTAGGCTCTCTGAACCGTGCCTGAGTGCGTTTGACCCTCAAAACCCGGTTCGTTTGATTTGTGTGATAATCACGCTCGGGCTCGGTTCAAGGCAACCGTGCCTAGTGTGAGTACACCCTAAGTGAGCCTCAGTATCCTTCATGGAGAAGGCAATTCCATAATGCATTGCAATGATATGTTGCAAAATGGTTGATTATAGGCTTACTTATTATCATTTATATAGCAAAGTATTGCTAAAATTTGAAATATCTATGTGTGCTATGTATTTTGATTGTTACACCGTGTCTACACTGGACTCGACCGTTGATGCGTCACAACGCTCTGCGCCGCTGTAGTGGCAAATTGGGTCCCCCACGAAATCGGGTCTCCATTAGGACCCCACACGATCCCATTGCTTCAGATTGCTTTTAATAGGTACTCTCTTTAGCGCCTGATTACAATTCCTACAAAATCATGTTATGATAAATGCTGTTTCAACTACGTTATAATGACCATTTATGTATGTCTGTATTAGTTAGCTTATGTATTAGCATAGCATACAGATACCCAATTAGCTTGATAGATTAGTTTATACATGCATTTGCACTCACAATTATCTTTAATGTAATTATGTGCTAAATGTCCAAATATTTCAGTTATAAATAAAACACTTAATAAGCTATTATAATTATTATTTATTAACAGCTAATCAAGTGTAAGAAATTACGTTCAGTCGGTTTTTTTTATGCACTAATTTGTTTTCTTATACATTATATAGTAAGCTATTTGCATATTTTAAATGAATATAATACGTATATTCTTAGGATAATCATTAACTGACAGTTTGTGGAGAACCGATTTCGAGGAAGGACTCAATTTGTCATGACACCGCAACAGCTAGAAGCTGTCCACACCGGATGCGACAAAGCGACCGTTGCAAATCTATTTGTCCTTCCTATGAGAAGTATCACGAGTGCTTGGAGGAGTACATAAATAGAACGAGGGATCAGTTTACTGTTAAGGGTTTGTCTTGTCGCGTCACGCCACATCCAGTGTAGACAACTTTGTCTTTTGTCGCGCCGCTCGAGTCTGGTGTGGACACGATGTTTGAGTATCATGCTTTTAGCTTAGCAACATGCTAACTCCAATACCAAACTTTGTTGAAATAATTTTTGCTTTATGTGAGAAACTGTATTTTTTTAAAACACAGAGTGTTTCAGATCAGTCACTTATATGCTTATGCTGACTATATAGACAGCAAGGCAGCTCACCAAGTTTCAGCCTCTTTTAGTATCCTCAGTTAGAAAGAACAGTGTATGAATAGTCAGAGGTGACATGTTTTTGCACTATATGGAAGCTAGACGTTTGCTTCTGCTGTAAGTACACATTTAGCATTTTGCTTGTATTATCTGAGGCAGCAGTTTAGTCAGCTGTAGAGTGAATCTAGAGAGCTTTGTTGCTGGAAAAGTAATTGCATAGTGAGAGTTTTGCCCGTCATGACAAAATGAAGTGCCGTGTATTTGCTAAAGCTCAAACACACCCCAAAACTATAAAATGCTCATGCTTAAAATACTGTAGCATTGAGTGGATAGGACAGTATTACCACATCATTTGATCGTTCAAATGCATTATGATGTTATTTTAGCAAGTCTCATTCCACTAACTTAGAATTAACTGATTTATGTGGTTATTACTGGGCCCACATCCACAATAGAAATGACACATGAATCAGAGTTTTACTGTAAGACAAATGTTTTTTCAATCAAAGAGCGAGCGCTCGCAGTTAAAGGAATCCTCATTAGGCTCTCGTTATTGGCTAAGTGCTTCTCATTTTCTTGCTGAAAGCCGGGCCTCACTGATCTTTATGCCCCTCTTAAGATTACCTCCGACATCACTCTCTGTTCATTTGCTCTTTGTGACGCGACAGTTACATTTATTTTTAATGTCCAGACCGTGTCATTGACCTTCAATTCCTGCTGAGGCTAGCACCTGCTGACCCTGCCCTTAAATCTGTCAGGGTGGAGATACATACAGGCCTGCTGTATGTTAGGCCGGCCTGGGCCTGCCTGTCACGTCCCTCTGATGTTCTACATCTTGTTTGGAAGACATTCCTGACGTTACGTTCTACGACCTTTTCCATTGAGCGAGGTGGTCGTCGAGCGACTCCAAGAGGGGGGAAATTGAGCTGTTTCATTCCTCCCAGAGGAGACTTGCGTTTCCTTCTCTGGCCATTTATTTGAAAGCTATCATTTTCTTGAATTCATAGCTGAAAATTGGCATTGATTCGCAGGATGATGGATGCTGAGAGTCCCTCTATTGACACTGCCATTGACAGTTTTCAGTAAATTCTGCATCTAATTATCACTCTTGGCTAAATGATACTCCTGGATGCTTGGGAGAGGTGGTCGATGAGACTGGCTATATTGTTCCTGAAGGCCCTATTGAGCTGTGTGTCAGGACTGTGTGATGTAGCTGATCACAGAGCACATTTCTCTCAGTTAGCAACTATTGTGTAATTAAACCGAATGCTGACTGAGTCCGTCAGTGCTAAAAAAAGATAAGTTGCAGTGATTGATGTAATTAATTGTTTCTTTTTAGTGGTTTCAAATTCATTTTTTTTAGTGTGTTTCATGAAATGTTATCAAATAGGAAATGTATTTTTTTGGTTTAAGGGTTTACTACATGTATTTGGACACTTGAGACACAGCTAATGTATGAATATCAATACACTATTGTTCAAAACTTCAGACAGTGTATGTATGGGTGGTTATATATATATATATATATATATATATATATGTATATATGTGTGTGTGTGTGTGTGTGTGTGTGTGTATGTATGTATGTATGTATATATATTTCTGAGGGAAACTAACTAATACTGCCTTTAGATTTTTTTTAATATACTCCTGCTGCAAGTAAATGAAAAGCAATAACTTGAAAAAAGCATTACATTGTTTAAAAAAATAACTCTTAGACCATTTTTTAAAAAATAATTGCAAAAATGTTTATGAAAAGTGAAGTTAGTTGAAAATAGCTCTGGCATATTAACATTAACACCCGCCAACCCAATTTCAGCAGTGGCGTGTAATGCAGTCACTCTTACTAGCCATTTTGGCTGGTTGAATTTTATATATAATATATACAATTTTCAATTGTAGTCTTTTAAAAGGCATCTGAAATAATAAACTACAAGTGCAATGTAGTATTGTCAAAAATATTGATTTTTCGATACATATCGATACTGAAATATCTGAAACACTTCCAATACTCATTTTCTGCAGAATAGATACACGATACCAGCTGCGCTTTCTCTCTCTCTCATCTCTCCAACAGATAAACACACACAAACCCGCCTCCCCTCACTCACTTGTTTCATTTGCTCCGGATGAATATTGTTGGTGTTACAGGGCTTGAATTTCATAGGATTGCACGTATTGCGCATAATTTTACTTATTCCCGCAGATTTTGTTCTCACACCCAAAGTGCGCGCACATAAAGCCGCCTCTCAGTACTAAATTGAGTTATTTTTTGCTGCTTATTGCACTTAAACAGTCAAATACACACAAAATAATGTCAAAATGCCAGTCTTGGCGAGTATTCATGTAAACAGTCAATTATGTTTTAAGTGAACATAAACAGTTGAGAAAGAAAACATGTGTAACAGTAGGTCTATAATGGATCCGTGCGTCAGGTCTTAAAGTGACAGCAGCCTAATATACCTGCTAACAAATTATGAGATAATATTAAAAATATCTATATGGCTGTTTTTTCCCTGTTGTATCAATGTCAAAGTTGTGGCCAGTGAAAATGCTGAGTGGCTAGTAACTTTGGAAAACCACTAGCCACAGTGACTGGTGAGCAAAAAAGTTAATGTCAAGCCCTGTAATATATATACAGCTAACATACTCTTTGACTGACACATGTCATTGACCTTGGGTGTTAGATGCCAGGAAATGGCACCTGCTGAAGGAGTCGAGGTGGGACAGGGCTTTCCAGGTGAGCTATGTAATTCAACCCTAAAGCAGCCTTCCTTTTCCCACAGCAGCTATGAATCGACACTTTAGCAGAGCTAATGGCTCACTCCAGCCCTTTCACAGGCAGCCTATTGTGCTGTGAAGCGAGCACAGAGGGAGGGGGGTATGGTGTAATCCTGAACGTGCCCTGGATCAGTCTGTTTGAATTTCACACCGACATTGATGTGCATGTCCGTCCTCACTGAAGGTCCTCTATGTGTGCCGTTCCCAAGAAGACACGCCACAGGATCACATAACTATCATTGCCCCTACCTCACTGTGTCTGGTCACCCCTGTCAGGAGGTGAGGACCCGCTACAAAGTGTGAAACAAGAATAACAAGAATGCAAACTAGTGCATATGCGATGCATTTACAGGGGCTCTGTACCAAAACCTAGTGTCCTTATAATTGTATTGAATGGAACCTCATAAATGACCGATTTGGATCGTAGGCAGCAACTCGTCAGACAAATAGCGCTATACAGATGAAGCTCAATTTTCAATGTAGTTGGTGTAGAATCTTGCTAATACTTTTAGACCTACCTGAAAAATCTGAAAAGCACTGTTTGTTTTATTGATATCTTTGGCCCTTTTTCCTTTACATAGCACAAAAACCGAAACGGTGACCCTAAAACGTGATACAAACCGAATATATATATATATATGTGTGTGTGTTTTGGAACCTAGTGTATAAGCTATTTTACCCAAGCAAACTATATCAATGTTACACTCTCACTATAACCTGTCTTATTTATGTGGCTTTTTATGTGCCCACAGCAGCAGCACCAGCTGTTGTACGTAGTACTCAGGGCAGACTGGTGAGATGGCAGCAACGTGGCACTAGGCGAGCAGAGAGCATATGGCCTGGATGGCGTGACACAGCACACTGAACAGAATGCGATACTGCCGTCTCCCCTCCGGGACTGTCACCACGAGGAGCAGCCCTCCAGACACAAATCCAAAACTACATCAGATCAAACTGTATTTGTGAGCTGAGTGCCTAGGGGAGACTTGTCTTCTGAGTCTTCTGAGGTGTAGCTTGGCAAATCGCCTTGTGTATGGGGAGAAAAGGAAAAATGAGAGTAGCTCCCAACCCTCCCACCCCAAGGCCTTCTCCGAGCTCTTTTCCATTCCATAAGTGACAAATTATCAAGGTTTTTGTTGTTTCCGCCTCTCAAATTGTTTGTTTACTTCATTTGCTTTTTGAAAGGGGTATGTGTGCACTCAAGCACGATTTTTCTTTTTTTCCACTTTGCTAGGTGGTTGGAAAATGTCATAAAGTCAGATCCAAATCTAGCTCATGTTGGCGTTCATTGAATTAGACAAACTCAAGCCCACACCAATGACATTGAAATAAATTGATATAATGACACGAGTTTATGCCTCGCTGTTGTACGAAGTGAAAATCTAGCCCTATGATTTCAGGCTTTGCACTTTGAATGGCATGTAATGTGATCCTGGACCTGTCAGGGAAAAATAAATCTACTTTTCCTTCTCCGTTTTATGTATGAGCAGTGCTTATGTGTTGCCATGGGTTATTTTAAGAGGCAATGGAAGAGGGTTTCTGGGGTCACTGGTTCAGAGTCCACCTATGTCACGGAGCACAGATAATTGCTCAATGGCCAGAAGGCTTTGATTGGCTGCGCGGCTGCTGTCTCGGTAGACACTGAATGCGTTCGGTTCAGGAAGACAGGAGTGGGCGGACGGGTTCATATATCAGGATTTTCTTACTCCCTCTCTCTCTTTCTCTGTCTTTACCTTCACTGAGGTCATAAAGGCAAAGAGGGTCACTCAAAGTTCAGTTGGAAATGGGTCATTGCTGAGCACAACAACTGTGCTGTTTACTGACAGAACAACCTTTAGCAGGCGTGGGTTAGTGCAATAATTCTCAGAGATGCAAGAAATTTTGAAAAGGTGTTTGTGTGGATGCATGTTTGTGAAGGTCTTAGCCTGGTATATTTGTTAAGACCAACTTTTTAAGCACTATATAAGCTGACACTGATGTAATGATTTCCTTTATCTTTCTCAGATATTTGCCGCCTCAGAATTTTGGACTATAAGTAGGCACAGCCCGAAATCTGCTTTAGTAATTGAATCCATTCTGACACTCTTTCATGTTAGTCTACCCACCAAGGCTTTTATTTTATATACAAGTTTTATGTGAGGAAACTGCTCCAGGTTACCAGCATGGTGCTTTCCAATATTCAACATCTTTTATACACCCCCCCAGTCTGTCTTTTGATTGCATGGACTTCCTCTCAAACCTCCAGTGAGGCTCCAGGTTGCGGCGTCGTGAAGGGAAAATCGGAGCTGCTGTTAGTGCCAGGTGAAATATTCCAGAAGACCCGAGGCAGATGCGCAGTTGCTCGTTTCGCCCGCAAAGCATCAGATCTTGTTTTCGAGTGAACCATGGGTCCTGATATGACGCATGATAGTGCGTTAGTGACAAGCCGAGAAACGCCCGGCTCATGTATGCTGTGGTAGCCTTGTAGTGCCATTACCAGACTCGTCTGGTGCAGTAAGTCGCACGGCGATGTGAGCCTGATCTGGCACGGTTGATCTGAGTGTCACGCTGCAAAGGCCTCTTTCTCCCACTCTCCCTTTCTGCTCTGTCAGGAAAAGGAACAAGCCGAGAGCGGACGCAGAGGTGTTTGCCATACCAGACGGCTCTGCAGTCTCGGCAACAAATTGCGGCCCCCGGGTTGAGGAGCCGATTGTTTCTCCTTTCTCTTCCGAGTCTTTGCCTCGCCTGCGAGTTTACATGACCCTTCAACTCTGTTTCCACACAGGCTGTTGAGTTGTGCTCACAGGCTTCTATGTGTGTTGTGAAAGAGGCAGCTTTGTCACAGGGGTTGCTCTAGTGGGATGTTGAGTTCAACAGGCTTAGCAAAAAAATAAAATAATAAAAGTGCCTGTTTCTGTGCTGGCCGGCTCACTACTGTATATAAAGTGAAACTGTCAGAACACCAACTTCATTAATCAGCCTGCAGATGAAGAATTGTGGTTTTGACTGGGTTAGTGCTGTCAGCAGGACTAATGTTGAATAGTGTATCCCAAAGGGTAGGAATTATTTTGAATGCAATTTTAAATCATGCTGCTGTCAGAAGTTAAGATCCTAAAAGCCTCACGTTGTTTTTACGTCTTCATCTTCTGAGTCCTTTTTTAAATAATTGTAATATATTCTGTATTCTGTCAAGTGACCTTTTCTTTTTACCATTATTATGAATTAAGGAAAATCTTGCGTTATATTATGCTCTCATTGTAACTTTGGTCAAGTGCACGAAGTGCAATGAATATTTCTGCATGAAAAATATCCTTGGAAGAGGGATCAAATTAAAGTTTTGCTGCATGCTGTGACCTCATTTCATGACATTTCCAAGCTGTTCTCTGTTTAATGCCTGAAATATATGGCTTTCTGGCAAGTTGTGATTTATTTTGCTATGAGACATATTTGCGGCCACAGTTCGCTATAAAGAATATACTAGTGTAAATGCAATGGCCATAGATCAAAATAAACAAATCCCTGATGGCTTATCAATGTCCTTCCTGTTGGGGAAAGAATCCCAACTTGCCTTTCCAAAAGGAAAATATATCATCAGATAAATGGTCCCTAGGAATTGGATGCCAAGGACAAGCTAAACCACTTCCAAGCAATGTTCCCCAGTCCGGGCGCGCCCATAGCGAGCGGTAATGAATGGAAAGTGTATTGTGTCAGTGAAAAACGGGAGAACCGTCAGGAAGAAATATGCCTTTCATCCCACATGGCATAATCAGAGCCTGCCATATTTCTGAGCAGTGGTTATAGTGTTCCTTTGAGCCCGGCTTTTATAGTAAGAAAAGTGTGGACAATAATGTAAAGAATAATACAGAGCAGTTTCCATTGAGTTGACTGTCAGAGTGCTGTTAGGCTGTCAGGCCCTCCCATGGGGAGGCAGGGTCAGGCTGTCAGTCAGAGCTGATTGACACTTGAGAGGTGTGAGAGATCAAAGCCTCTATCAGCGAGACAGGCTAGAAAATAGGTGCGATGGGTGAAGAATTGCTGAGAGTTTGGGAATGAGTGATGTGATGTGAAGGTGAAGTGTCTGTAACGTGCTCGCTTTATTTCGTATCGTCCACAATCTGCTATGTTACATGCATTCGGGTTCTTAGCAACAGTTACAAAGCAGAATCACTTTGGGTTTAGCTGTTGAATAGGATATCACGATGCGGTTTTCATCGCTTTTGACGGGACGCTCAGAAATGTCAAGAGTCGCATTCCCGTACCCCGCTGGAAAATCCAACTTAAGATAGGGGCTTTGTGTGAACCCAGTGTAGATGGTGCAAGCTTGTTAATTGCTGGTCCAGGCTTCTTATTTAGCTGGTCCAAGCTGGAAGACCAGGGGTATCCAAAACTGCTCCTAGAGGGCCCCAAGGTAAACACATCTGAACCAGCTAATCAAGGTCTTCAGGATGACTAGAAACTACCAGGCAAATGTGCTGGAGCAAGTTAGAGCTAAACTCTCAAGGAGGTTGGCCCTCCATGAGCAGGATTTGGCACCTTTTTTATAGACCATAATGGACTAGCAACAAGTTTAAGGTGGTCAAGATGGTTTTGGGAACATGATTGACCAGTTTAACAGCTTGGACCAGCTAGAAACCAGTTTATTTTGATCTATTCCATTGTTTTGCTGTTGTTTTGAATGTTTAGCTGTGCTGAAACACAGCTAATGTCTTAAAAGAATAGTTCAAAAATGAAATGTCTTCATTTACTCACCTTCATATCATTCTTAACCTGGATGACTTCTTGTGGTGAATGTAAAAGATGTTTAGCAGAATGTCCAAGATGCTCTTTTCCGTACAATAAAAATGAATGGTAACCACAGCTGTCTTTGGTCTCTATGCACTTTCATTCTATGGAAAAGAGCAGCTTGAAGTCATTTTTGGATGAACACTGCCTTTAAAGCTGGATTTTCCAGCAGGCTAGTTACATCTGATGGCTTTGTTAAGAGAAATTGCTCTTTGTCATTGTTCTGGACTTGCTGTTAGGATGGATGAAGGCCAGAGAAATCGCGATCCGGCCTGTCTTCGCCTCTTAACGCCACTCCATCTCTCCTTCCAGTGTTCTGTATGCCTGTTTCTTAATCCACCCCCTTGCTCCTTCTGTTTTATTAGTCTTGACAGAGGCTTGATTCAAATAAGACTGCAGTGTGGGCATTGCCAGCGCACAACATAAATTGAATCACAAAGGAGAAGGATTTTCTAATAGGGAAACAAATTAGCACCCAGACCTTTCTCTATGCAATTATTTCTATTACTTGTTTCTCAAGGCACCGGGAGATGTAGAAAGCAGGTTTAACCGCCATTTGTTTTAATTTTTCCTTAAGGAAAACCAATTATGAAAGGTTACTGCTTATCAGCGGCTCATACAGACACAATCCCCTTTGTCTAAAAGATTAATATCTTGTTTTAGATCAGTTCTGCGTTGTTTTGCTGTTGTTTTGAAGGTGAGAGGCCTGCTTTCATTGAGCATAAAAGTGTTTGTTATGCCGTTTTATGCTGATGCGTTTTTTTTTCCCCATTACGCTCTAATTGATATTAGGATTTGCTGAAGTCCATTATCAATCTTTATCTGTATGCTTTGCAAAGACATTGATCAATGAATATGCTTTCCTTTGCTGACTGTATTGGACATTGTGGAACAGTCACTAGTTGGGCCATTAAATAGCCTCTGTAAGACCCCAGCACCAAGATCAATAAGGCATTGAAATAAAAATAAATAAATAAATAAAATATGAAATTACTTTTTTCTTTCCTCAATGAAAAGAAGTTGTAAGTCCACACTCTGCATTGCAACTTTTTCTTTCAGCAGAAATAATTCCTTAAAAAGTGAAAACAACCCATCACAAAGTTTTTTTTTTTTTTTTTTTTTTTTTAATTGCTTGAGCCTTATTAAAATTCCTCTGAAGTTTATACATATCACCATATCAAATACATCATAAATTATAAATGTTTCACATAGCAGTCTTGCAGTTGTAGCCCCCGGGTTCCTTGAAAACTGCTCCTGTCTGAGTAAGTGTGAATGTTTGTGAGTACATGCGCTTGTGTGTGTGAACTTTGTTAGACAGGCCAAGCAAAATTGGAGTAATGCGCTTCTCCATCTTTTATCATTCACATTGCATAGCGCTAAATGAAAGCTAATAAACATCTCCAACTTCGTGGTCTACTTTGATATTATGTATGTTGTTTCAGTTATTGAATTTACTGATGTAATATTAATGTTGGGAAGCGATTTTGTAGCAATCTGTCCTCTGCAGGCATCTTTAAACATAATCATAAGTAACACACATGTCAGTTTAGGGTTGTTCTAAGTCATTTGAGCGAAAGAACAATTTTTCTAAATCTCCAAATGGAAACGGAGTAATGGAAATGCAAGCAAACAGAGACTAATCACATAAAACCACAGTTAGTAAACAAAAGCCTTGGACGAGCATCGAAAGAGAACCAAGTCTTAGTTCCCTAATGGAAACTAAGACTGTTTCTTAGTGGAATCAGTCTGTTGATGACAACGGTTTTAGGTTGGATTTGTCAATATGACGTGATAACTGCACAGATGAATTATATCGTTATGAATCATATTTGAAAGACCAGAAGACTGGATGAGTCCACACTACAATCTGTGTCCAAACATTTCTTTCTGTTTCCATAACACGCATTGTTATTACTCTATTATCAACAGCTGTTATGTCAGCCATTAGAAGGTTAATGGATATGACATGCCTGGTGTGAGAGTTTCAGGGCCTCCCTTTCTGGAAACATGCTTGCCATAATACACTTAATATCATTTCATTATGTGAGCAAATACAGCTTCAACAGACTAAAAGAGTTCTGACAGATGGATTTATATGACTCTTAATGGAACAGTTCATCCAAAAATGGAAAAAAAAAAAAAAGTCTTTTACTCAGTCAAACCCTTCACTGTTAGTTTTATTATTATTATTTATATATATATATATATACACACACACACACAATTCTTTAAAAGAAAACATTAATTTGGCATCGTTATTCATTATTATTTCAAAATTATTAAATTTATACACACACACACACACACACACACACACACACACACACACATATATATATATATATATAAAATATAAAAATTTAATAATATTTTTTCTAAGAAATAATAATGTATGTGTTTAAATATATATATTATTTTCCATTATTTTTAATATTAAGTCTCTTAAAATTACAGATAATTAGACTTTTTATGACAAGATTATATTAGTTCAGGTTGTAAAATACTGTTGTGACTATCCAAAAAACAGTCTATATGCAATGGGAATAATAAACACCTCTCTTTATTTGATTTTCCTTCACAATCCCAGTCAATCCCAACATGCCCTTGGAGTTCAGTGTGTATTATAATAAATTACTGTAGACACATGACGTCAGTTGACCTGCTCCTGGTCTGGATGGGGCGGGAGGAGTGTGGGGGCTTCTAAAGCCGTGAATAAATAGCTGTTCCTCATTTATGCTTGTCAGGAGTTTTAGCTGAGGGCCGGACTTCACACTGTGTCTGTTTTGCCTTGTGAGAGATGATTTATTCGTCTTGGTCCAGCTGAGGTGCTGCAGCTGTTTATTGGACAGATAGTTTTACACAGGCTTACGTTAAATAAGCCTGGCTCGCTGACACGTCCATTCCCACCCTCACAGATCAGCCACAAGAAAGAACTGCTTAGTATGATCCCTAAAAACAAACTTTTAAGTACAAAGCTCTGTCTACTTGGCCCGGAGTTCAGAGGGAACCATCTCAGGAAATACAGTCAAACTGTTATACTCTGAGACAAAAGTGTTAGGGTATGTATGTCAACATGCTCACTTAAAGTCATTATAAAACCATTAGATCCAATTTGCATTTTGCAGTCATCTTGGCAACAACATAATCGATCGATTAGCATTGACCGGTCAACAGTACGAACGGATGTTAGTTTATCTATCATTCTATTTGTTCTTCTATCATTTGTTCTGTTGTTCAGCCCATCCATCCATCCATCCATCCATCCATCCACCGCTGTTGTTCTATCTATCTATCTATCTATCTATCTATCTATCTATCGTTCGTTCGTTCGTTCGTTCGTTCGTTCGTTCTATTCTTTATGATATGGTTCTATTGTTCATTCTATCATTCTATTGTGTGTTCTGTCATTTGGTCTGTTGTTCTGTCTGTCTATCATTCTATCTATCATTGTTCTGTCTGTCTTTCTGTCGTTCAATCCATCCATCCATCCATCCATCCATCCATCCATCGCTCTGTTGTTCTATCTATCTATCCATCGATCGTTCGTTCGTTCTATTCTATTCTTCATGATATGGTTCTATTGTTCATTCTATCATTCTATTGTGTGTTCTGTCATTAGTTCTATTGTTCTGTCTATCATTCTGTTTATCATTGTTCTGTCTGTCTTTCTGTTGTTCAATCCATCCATCCATCCATCGCTCTGTTGTTCCATCCATCCATCCATTCATCCATCCATCCATCCATCCATCCATCCTCTGTTTCCTCCTGTTATGTAACCAGCATATGTTGTTAGACCACAAAATGTTGTGTTTTAGATACTGGTAGTATTTCTACCAGCTAAATAGTTAGCTTAACTAGCAAGGCTACATTGATCAGGCTGGTTTACAAGACCATGTACAGCTATGCTACTTAACCAGTTAAACAAGCACTAAACCAGCACTAACCAGCCTCAAACAACATCAGATGGAAATAGTTTGAGAAATAACAGATTGATTTTCTCTAAACCATGTTGTTTTGCCCCCCTTTTTAGTTTTGAAAATGGTTTAAAATGAGCAACACAAAGCATAAATTATATTTTATAATGCATCTAGATAGAGTGGCTTATTTTAACACAAAACATGTGGCACAGTGCAGATCAAACACTCACTACTATGATCTGGCCCTTTAACTGCAGCCTACAATTACAGTGTTGGATGTCAGTATCCTCTTCATTGTTCTGAACAGTGTTACCTCAGCACTTACTACACTCTTTCTCTGTGGCTGCATCATACCTGCTGCCTCTGATTCTGCTTTTTACTGTAATGACCATATTTATGACTTATTTGCTATTTTCAGTTTTCCTTTGAGCTGATGCAAAAGCTTTGATTCTCAAACTCGTGGAAAAAGCAGACGGCGTGTCCTGGGATTTTAACTTGTGCCTGTTTGAGCCATTCACTCGCTGAATTCAGAACCAGCTGGAGATCAAACACAGCCCCGATTTATTAGGCTCAACTGCAGAGATGATATGTATGACTAATGTGTTGTTTGTTCATGTCAACATGCTCTTGGTCCATACACATTCACAGGCCTTTCATGTTAGTCCACAGGGACGTGCCTGTTGTCTGCTAGTGACGAGTCTTAACTCAATGGAAAAAGCAGTTTTTAGACAGTATCTGTCATCCAGGCTTTGGAAGTCTGCCATTGAACTCTCATGATTCTGGATCGCTCTCCTAAAGACATTACATAATGGATGTTTGAGTTGTGAAATGGCATTGTGGCCACTTTTGGTTCACTGATGCCATTTTATTTTTTGTTCTGTGTTTTCTTTTTTGTTTTGTTTTGTTTTGTTTTGCTGTCCAAAAGGCAGAGGAGTTTTTTGTTCGTTGGTTGGTTTATTTTGTTAGTTATTTTGGTGTGTAAATATATATATAAATGAAGAGCGCTATAAAACCATTTTGACTAATTTGAGTAAAAATGTGTTTTCTTTACCAAGAAAGCGGAAAGATGAAAACCACTATTTTCTGTTTCAAACTTTCACATAGCATCTTTTGGTTATAAAAACATTAAAAATTCAAATCTAGATTTTGATTTTCAAAGGTTTATTATAAAAATGGATTATTTTTTCCCCAAAATGCAATAAATCCATGACGTTTTTTTTTTTTTTTTTTTTTAAAAATGCAATTAATTAAAAGTTATTTTTCATATTGAAAATACACAACAAAGTAAGTTGGTTCACATATATGACAGCCTCTGAACTTTGTCAATACTAATCTTAT
Organism: Mylopharyngodon piceus; assembly: GCA_039654765.1. Lineage (NCBI taxonomy): Eukaryota > Metazoa > Chordata > Actinopteri > Cypriniformes > Xenocyprididae > Mylopharyngodon > Mylopharyngodon piceus. The sequence goes on from CM077450.1 coordinate 7,353,274, forward strand.
ATACAGGCATTTGACTAAAAATACATTGTCATCGCTCCCAAAATGAATTCAACGAGTCATCTTGTTAATGTTATAAATTAATTATGTCTCCGTTTGTCATTACCGATTAAAGAGTATCTGGCGCCACTGCACGGTTAAAATAAACACATTTGCAGAGTACATTGGTATTAAAAACGGCTTTTAAAAACTGTTCATGATTCAGTTTTGGGGACCGTGACAGAAGTTTGATGCTGTCGTGGAACAAGCAACAGCCGGTATTTTTCCTCCTCCCGACTCGAGTGCCTCATCTTCTTAATCTCCTCACGTAAATGATTACATTTCGATGACTTACGTTTCTTCCCCACCGTAGAAACCACCACAGGTTCATCAATGCAGTCAAAATTATTTATTTTTCTGTTTTTGTTGATCACAAAGTACAAAGCAGATAAGGAAAACTAGGATGCCGGGTCTATTCAGAGCGCCACCATTACTGTTTACAGTGCGTGGAATGGTGTGCTGTGATTGGTTGAGCGGATATATCGCATTCTGCAGAGAAGGGAGACTGGCGTTTGTCGCGTTTTGGAAAGAAAGGGTGAAAACATGACAGAATAACATGACGGATATCGCATTTTGCGCAAAATTAATAAATGACTTTTCAATACCGACCAGATATAATACTGATTTTGGCGGAAACTCCAAATTTTTTTAAAAATGGCATTTATCGCGTTTTGGAACCAAACTCTTCATATAATAAATGTCATCTTGTGAAAAACAACAACAACAACAAAAAAAAACATGTTTGTGTTATACTTTTTTAAATGAAAGCTAAAAGACATTCATACAGTTTAAGTGTCCATATACACCATATACAGTATGTATGTATGTACACTATATTGCCAAAAGTTTTGGGACGCCTGCCTTTACGTGCACATAAACTTTAATGACATCCCATTCTTAATCCGTAGGGTTTAATATGGAGTTGGCCCATCCTTTGCAGCTATAACAGCTTCAACTTTTCTGGGAAGGCTTTCCACAAGGTTTAGGAGTGTGTTTATGGGAACTTTTGACCATTCTTCTAGAAGCGCATTTGTGAGGTCAGGCACTGATGTTGGCGAGAAGGCCTGGCTCGCAGTCTCCGCTCTAATTCATCCCAAAGGTGTTCTGTCGGGTTGAGGTCAGGACTCTGTGCAGGCCAGTCAAGTTCCTCCACACCAAACTCACTCATCCATGTCTTTATGGACCTTGCTTTGTGCACTGGTGCGCAGTCATGTTAGAACAGGAAGGGGCCATCCCCAAACTGTTCCCACAAAGTTGGGAGCATGAAATTGTCCAAAATGTCTTGGTATGCTGAAGCATTAAGAGTTCCTTTCACTGGAACTAAGGGGCCAAGCCCAACCCCTGAAAAACAACCCCACACCATAATCCCCCCTCCACCAAACTTTACACTTGGCACAATGCAGTCAGGCAAGTACCGTTCTCCTGGCAACCACCAAACCCAGACTCGTCCATCGGATTGCCAGAGAAGCGTGATTCATCACTCCAGAGAACATGTCTCCACTGCTCTAGAGTCCAGTGGCGGCGTGCTTTACACCACTGCATCCGACGCTTTGCATTGCACTTAGTGATGTAAGGCTTGGATGCAGCTGCTCGGCCATGGAAACCCATTCCATGAAGCTCTCTACGCACTGTTCTTGAGCTAATCTGAAGGCCACATGAAGTTTGGAGGTCTGTAGCTACTGACTCTGCAGAAAGTTGGCGACTTCTGTGCACTGTGTGCCTCAGTATGCGCTGACCCTGCTCTGTGATTTTACGTGGCCTACCACTTCGTGGCTGAGTTGCTGTTGTTCCCAATTGCTTCCACTTTGTTATGAAACCACTAACAGTTGACCCTGGAATATTTAGTAGTGAGAAAATTTCATGAATGGACTTATTGCACAGGTGGCAACCTATCACGGTACCACGCTTGAATTTACTGAGCTCCTGAGAGCGACCTATTCTTTCACAAATGTCTGTAGAAGCAGTCTGCATGCCTAGGTGCTTGATTTTATACACCTGTGGCCATGGAAGTGATTGGAACACCTGAATTCAATGATTTGGAGGGGTGTCCCAATACTTTTGGCAATATAGTGTATTTATATTATATTATATTATATTATATTATATTATATTATACCCAAAAAATCTTCATACAGTTGACTACCAGTAAAATTGGTAAAAATTTGGGACCAAAAATTATTCAGAAACTTTGACCTGACCATGTTTTGCTTAAGTGTTATCTGACATAATTAAGATTATTTTTTTCTGACACAGTTTAACTCTGAGATCTTTCTCTGATTCTACCATTTAAACGCTAGTGAATAAACTGTAATAATGAATGAAATTTTCAAGGTGTCTGAATAAATTTGGTTTGACTGTGTGTGTGTATGTATATATATATATATATATATATATATATATATATACACACACACACACACACACACACACGTACACATACATATGTATCTCCATATACATATGTGTGTGTGTGTATCAACACATTTCTCATAAATGAAAAACATATGGAGAGAGATGTCATTTGTTAAAGTGCAGTAGAAGGAGTAGAGCAGGCCAGCAGATGCCTCATCAAGAACACTCATTCAGAATGATGAATGTGGCCAAATACACATTTGTCCGTAAAACTTGCAGAGTGGATGAGCATCATTAAGCATGAGAAATAGGTGCAGCCCCGCTGAGAAGTGAGCGCAGCAAACAGATGTTGGGAATTTTTGCAGGCATCTTTCATCCAGAGGACCATCATTAATAAACTTGAAGGTGATTCTCTTGTTTCCATTTAATAAGAGCAAGTAAAGTATGAGAGGCTGCGGAAAACGCTGAATAAACAATCTTACTGGGCTTTTTAAGTCACTGTCTGCATCTCTTACGCAAACACAGGCTGGCAACAGACAGTTCGTCTCATTTGTATAGCCACGTTCTTCGCTAGACCAGTATGTCTCCCCCCCTTCCCCACATCAGGGTGAGATGTTTTATGGAAATACGTCACCATCAGCCCGGAGCTATATGAATCGGTGTTGGATCGTACACGCTGTACGCTTCATCCCAAACTCATTTGTCTTCTCGTTTTTGCAGTTGATCTGGAATAAGCACAAATGATCTCTTTATACTGCAACATGACAAACAGCAGGTCATAATGAACTGATGTGTTGGAGAGCGGGAAACGGGGCCGCTCTATGTAAATGTGAACGGCTTGAGTAAAGGCTGCGTGCTGTCCTACCTGACAAAGTCATTCATCAAGGATCTGCGGAGGGCTTGCAAATCAAGGTGCTGGGAAGGCTGTTGGCGAACTTGGCTCATGTTAAGTGGCACTGGCCCTGTTGTTGAAGCTCTATCACGGCTGAAGCTGTCTCGTTTTATAAACAGTTTCAGACGGAGAGGGTCTGCTATGAATAATGCTTAAGCCCTGAAGAATTCTGCAACCAATATATCTTAATACAAGTTCTTAGATTCCAATGGGCGGCCCACGCCTCTCTCTCTATTCCACCTCCCCATGCGGCGCCTGCAATTTTCTCTCTGCGAAACCACTGTGACTTGATTTTGCTAGCGCCACAGTTTACCTACAAACAGGATTACATGCATATATCCCATGCAAATCAATAAAAGTTGTCAGGACCATTTAGCCTGTCCTGCTTTGCTAAATGCAATTTATCACACGGCAAATCAACAAAAGGGAACAGGTTACAAATGGAGTCTGATCATCAGTGCTGGACGTGTTGTCAAATTCCTGTAGACAACATTTTTCATCTCTTTACTGTAAATTGTACTCGTTCAGATGCGCCGCATCAAAGAAATATAGCAGTTCCAGGTTATTATATACTGCTGGGGATTTCTGCACCATGGAGGATATTTCACAGTCTTTTTTTTTTTTTTGGGGCCTTCTTAAGATTAAATCTGAATGTATTTCAGTTGTTGTTTGTACTTTTCTGACCAGCTGAGGCATGAGATTGATCCAAGTCAGAAACGGTCATGTTTGTTCTGGCCATGCTGAAAATGGGTAGTTCTTGTGAATATTAACTGTGTCACTCACTCTGGTGGATATGAATGCTTTTAACATTACCCCCCCATGAAACCTTCCTCTATGACTCTGCAGGGTTTTCTACTGTAGCTTTTATGGTAAAGTAAATATGAAATCAAAATTGACCATATTTGCATTCTTACTTTACAGTACGATAGACTGAGAATGGTATGGAAGCTTGTTTCTGCCACTAAATAAAAAAGATTATTGCGACTTTTTATCTCACAATTCTGACATTTTTCTCACAATTGCGAGTTATAATGTCAGAGTTGCGAGATATAAACTCACGATTGTGAGAAATAAAGTCAGAATTGCGAGTTATAAACTCACAATTGCGAGATATAAGCTTGTAGTTCTGACTTTTTTCTCACAATTCTGATTTTTTTTTTTAAATTGCGAGATATAAACTCAATTCTGACTTCTTTTCTCACAATTGGTAGAGTTATGTCAGAATTGCGAGATATAAACTCACAATTACGAGAAATAAAGTCACAATTGAGAGTTATAATGTCAGAATTGCGAGATATAAACCCGCAATTGCAAGAAATAGTCAGAATAGCGAGTTATAAACTCACAATTGTGCGTTATAAACAATTGCGAGATATAAACTCACAGTTCTGACTTTTTTTCTCGAAGTTGCGACATATAAACTCGCAATGGCGAGTTATAAAGTCCAATTCTGAGGATAAAAAGCTTGACTTTTTTTTTTCTCAGAATTGCTAGTTTGTCTCGCAATTCTGACTTTATAACATGCAATTGCGACTTTATATCACAATTCTGACTTTATAACTTTATATGACACAATTCTGAGAAAAAAAGTCAGAATTGCGAGATAAAAAGTCGCAATTATACCTTTTTTATTTATTTATTTTTTCATTCAGTGGCGGAAACTAGCTTCCATAGAATGGCGTTTCATATTGACTTTAAAGCTAGTTTTTTTTCTTTCTTGTTTTTTCAGTCCTGACTTGTATCATAATTAATTGGATCATAATCAGAGAGGAGTTTTATACTGCTTACCTATTTCAAAATTTGTTAAATTCTGATGACACTTTTTTATTTGCCATTTTTTGTTATAAATAAATAATATTACCAGAAAATATATTCATTGCTCAGATGAATGAGCACATCAGATGTTTATTTATCAAAGAGTGTGATGTTGCATTAGACACAGTGCCAAATAGTGAGTGATGAATTAATGACTATAAAATGTAAAGTAAACAACTAATAATACAGAGAAATAATGAAAGCTATCATGCTCAATACACACTCCAGATTAACTTGTCGTATAATAGTGTGAAATGCATGTGATGACGTCATTGTTCAGAGGCTATTTGCTTATTTATTTGTAACATTTCATTTGAACGTTGGATGGTATGGCATGTCTCATTTGAAAGCAGGGATTGCTCTTAAATTGATGTTGAAAATCATCGACTTGACACCCAATCAATACAAGCGAATATGCAAGTGATGAGCTCTATTATGCTGTCCTTTAATCAGACTAAGTGAAGTCTAATTAAATATGGTTTCTGCAGTTCCACCGGAGATATGTGTATGTGTGTAAACCATCTGCGTGTGTGTAAACCACCTTTAAATGATGATTAGTAGTGTAGGCTATAATCAGCTTCTTTTATTGGTGCTTTTTTAACTAGGCCTGACGTAATATCATTAGTTTGGTGTGTCCCTTTTATGTTTTCTTATGAGTTTTTTCTTTGAAAAATGTTTTGCTCCATCAATGTTTTTTTTTTTAATTTAACTTCATTCACAGACATTCCCCGAGCTTAATGATTTGTTTTGGTGGACTTGAAAATGTTTGATTTACTCCAGACTTCGCACAAAATCTCAGTTCTAACTTTGTGCTGGAAAAGGACTTTTTGTTCCACATCTCAGTTTAAAAGGCAATTAATTCTAGTTATGGAAATGTCATTGTGTGCATTTAAAGCCAAGTGCTTCATAGCCGTATGCACTTGATTTGTATGGAGTTGAGTTTCCGTGAGTGTGTCATTCAGGGTACTTCGACCCCGTTAATAGCAATCATGCCTTTAAACTGTGGAGTCATTGGCGTATTTCAGGCAGGGCATCATCTATTCCTTAGCCTTGTTCCAAAGATAAATTAGTAGCTGTTGAATAATGCAGTGAACCCTAATTCTCTTTGATTAGTAGTGAGTTAGATGATACTGACCCATTGAAATTGGTCATCAGCATAAATAATGACTGAATGTACTGATAAAATGCAAACTTGCCGGCCATCATAAATCAAATGAAATCCACTTGCTGTGGAAGTCATTGAAATTAGAAGTCCATGCTCCTATTAATTATGTTGCCTTCTGAAGGCGACAGAGTGATAAATCAGCCCTGAAAGGTACTCCAGTTAGGGAGTTGAGGAAGCGAGACTGCCTGCAAATGGCTTTGTATACCCTCCTAATTGTTTCTTAAACAACCCACCTCTAGAGGCATATCTGATAGCCGGGCTTTGGAGAAGGGCTCACAATATTGAGGAGGTCTACATGCAGGTGGACTAGTGTCAGATTTTTTTTCTCCCCTCCTGGATTTGATTTTCAGGGACATTTTATTATTTTTAGGAGCACTTTTTTTCCCATTACAGTTATTTATTTATTTATTTTTTTTTCAGTTTCACAGTTGACAATAATTGCATCTGAATATCTTTTTACAAATAGGGATAACTGAATATACACAAAAAATTTACAAAATTTAAATATACCAAAAAAAAAAAAAAAAAAAAAAAAAAAATGCTGGGTTAAAAACAATCCAATTTAGGCAACCCAGCGCTGGGTGAAAAGGGGACAAACCCAGCACTGGTTTAAATGCTTGAGCCATTATTTAACTCAACTATTGTTTAAAAATTACTATACTGCTGGGTTACTGCTACTTTTAGAGATAATAATGTGATCCATCATTGTATGGCCGCTTTGAAACAATCTGTATTGTGTGCTAGGAATGTGCCCGAAGCCTAAATCTGAATTCAAAAAGACAGACGGAGCCCCTAAAGGGACATGGTTAGGCTTACTGTGGTAGTCGGTTACATTACAGTTCATTATGGGTTATCAAAAGTACCGACTTGGTACCGAAATTTTAAAAATGTGATGATACCAGCATTTCCCCCTAGCATTGTGAGCACTACTGAGCGGATTCTTAAACACCTCTGATTGGTCATTGTGTTTACGTCCTCAACAGATATGTCTGTGATTGGCTACAATGATCAATGCTTCAAAAACATGTTGTAAATAGACATCTTTGACGCTCTTCACACTATATGAAAGGTGTCAGCGGATCCGTCTAGACATTGAGACATATCCAGCTGCAGACCCGCAGCACCAGCAGTTTCAGAACTGCAGCCACAGAACGGAAGTGAGGGGCGGGGCTTAACAGTCATATTTGCGCTACCCATACATGTCATTTTCTTTTGTTAAATACAAGTTGTTTTTACATGGATTTTGATCGGATCGATGTCGACAATATTTAACAACAATACTTTTAAATAAAGTCACTTTTCTGTTCATATATGTGTAAGATATCATGATGTAGGCTACAATGAGGGTTTTTAATTACCATGTTAATGGATAATACAAACTATGTTTTGTTAGTCCATAAGGCATGAACTAATTTGTATAAACTGTAAACAAATACTTTTAACCATATAATTTTGAAAATATATTAATAAATGTGTAACCATATAGTAAAATGTCTCCCTTGACTATATGTGATATTATTTCCGTATGTATGTTCATGTTGTGAACTTGTGACAAATAGTATAAAGACATGGAGGTATGGGCATTTAATGTCAAAATATAGGCCTACATGTATTTAATCATTGCAAATCCTTGAACAAGTGAAACATGCAGTTAAGCCAATGAGACATTTAACAACAGAAGGTGTACGGTGAGTGTATGATATTTCTGTCATGATGTGGTAAATTAATTTATATTTATATATTTATATTAAGTGTTTATCTGCTACAGGCTATTGAATCTGTTCACGTCTTTCACATTTTATCATTAAAGTTTTTTTTTCTTTTTTTTTTTTTTCTTGCATTTGTCAAAGATATTTATCGTGTTAATATTAAATAAATATTAATTAATAAAACTTATTCATTTCGTTTTCAGGGATGAAAAGAGGTTTTTCTGCAGAAATGTTATATTTCTTATAATTTTTAAGTGTTTTAAGATGATTATTTGTTGTTTGCTTGTTTTTATTTTATTATGAGCAGTTTAAATATGTTTTAAACCTATTATTTTAGAAATGTTTTTTAAATATCCTATTTGTTTTCATACAGAGAAACACACGTTTCACTTGTTAGCCTACGTTACATAATCTATTTGTAGCAATTTGAACATGAAGGAAATAATACGATCAAATATACAGTCAAATGGGAAACACTTTACATGATACACATTTATTAATATATGTTTGAATTAATACAAAAAAAACTTATATAGTTGTAGTATCGTTGAATAAACAATTAACTAAAGTGTCTGTATCCATTAACATTAAATCTTCTCAAACTCTGTGTCGGTAAGTATTATTTGGAACGTGGAGGATATAGTATAGTCAAATGGGAAACACTTTACAACACACATTAATATTTTTTTTAAATAAAAACGGCGTATAGTTGTAGCCTATATCCTCGTATAAACTACTGTTTGTATCCATTCATTGACATTAAGCATGACCAATAGGCTGTTTTAAAATTTTGCTCTTTGTATATCATGATATCTTATGCATATTATATGAACAGAAAAGTGACCTATTGTTGTTAAATATTGTAGAAATCGATCCGATCAAAATCCATGTAAAAACAAGAAAATGACATGTATGGGTAGCGCAAATATGACTGTTAAGCCCCGCCCTTCACTTCCGTTCTGTGGCTGCGGTTCTGAAACTGCTGGTGCTGCGGGTCTGCAGCTGGATACTATTGGATATATTAGGGATCCGCTGATAGACCCCTGCTTTCAAACGCTCCCGTGTGTATAAGCGCTCAGTGAAGAGCGTCATTGATGTCTATTTACAACGTTTTTGAAGCGTTGGTCATTGTAGCCAATCACAGATATGTCTGTTGAGCACATGAACACAATGGCCAATCAGAGGTGTTTAAGAATCCACTTAACAGCGTTCAAAATGCTAGGGGGAAAAGCTGGTATCGTCACATTTTTAAAATTTCAGTACAGATTTGGTACCGAAGTCGATAATTTTGACAACCCTTCAGTACATCAGATTTTATTTATCACATGAAGATAGTAAGGAGAGATGACTGACAGGACAATGACGGAGGATTTGGTGTGCAACAGATCCTGAGTGTCATTGACAAATATCTTAAAATGTGTGGTCAGTACCTCTGCTCCCTGTACACAGAGTACATGTGATCGCGAACTTGAAAGTGAAAGTGAAAAGCGAGCGTACATTGAAAAGCCATTTCAATACCCTGCATAGCTGCTCCCTGATACCCGCAAATTGTAAACAATATAATTACCCAACTATATAATTGTGAGAGAATGTAAAAGCATTGAAATGTATTTTTTTCCTATCATCTCATAATTTTTCCATCACCATGACATTTTAGGGGCTCCGTAGAATGCGTCATTTCCTTTCCAAATATAGTATTTGGCTTTGGGCACATCCCTATTGTGAGCTATATAAATAAAGCTGACTTTACTTAAAATGAACCCAAAATAGGTTGGGAATTAAAATCACACACAGAATTACTACATTAACAACACAGGCAACAGTTATATTCAAAAGGTGAACATTTATTAGTATGCAAAAACACCCAGAAACAGACAAAAATATAGGCAAAAGTAAAAACAATGTGTACATGTGTATGTGATTGAGAAAAAGTGCAGAAAAGAATTACAACTCAACATTTATACAGCTTATACAGTTGATTTTTAAAACTTTATTATTTAATAACTTACGTTTAAGAACAAATTTGACCAGTTATTTAGTTTTTTTTTTTTTCCTCCTGTCAACGCACACTAGTGGTATAGCACTATGCCAAAACCATCAGGTTATAGGTTATATGGGTTTGAATAATTAATCATGGTATTAAACATTTGGTATTTGTGACAGTATCTTTATAATTTATGAAAATGCTATCTGTCTAACATTTTCTGCTTAAAGGGATTCCAGTATTTATGTTGTGTGTTTGCATAGCTGCTTCTCCTTTTGATTTTGAGTCTAGCCTTGATACGTCTGCCACCTAAGCCTGTGTGTGTTACTTACAACCTCAAAATATCACCTCGTTTCCTCCAACGAGAAGCCAAGTGTTGGTATCCAACCCAGGGGGATAAAAAGGCGTTGTTTTCAGATTGGGTGCTCCTTCAGGACAGCCATGTGCTTTTTGGCTGGAGGATCCACAGCCTCATCAATCACACACCGCTTATTAGGTTGTCCTCTTGCTGAAGGGAGCCATTTTAGAGGGCAGCTATTACAATAATTGCATCCCAGTGTTTTATGTTAGATTTAGTTGTTTTATAACATATGAGAAGTTCTAATGAGGTCAAGTGTGTCTTCTTTGAAACTGTGGGCCTGAACTTGTGGCGCCATGGGTTTATAAACGGAGCTTCTTTTATGTAAAAGATACTTTCAGGGACTGTGATTGTAATGAATCACTCAAAAAGACTGAAAAATCACTCTCAAATCCATGAGTTACCAGTTTGAATTGGTCTAATGACTCATTCTGAATCGATGAATCACTTAGAGCAGTTCTTGATTTACTAAGTTGTCACTTTCATTACAGTATGTCCAATCAGAAATGAACAGATAAATGTTACCACTTTGCACTTTTTTGATTGGTTGATTGATTGTGATAAATCAGTGTAATTACTGACGGTACGTGTACTTAAATAATATTTTTTTGTTGTAATAATAAATGGTACTTGTAATGGTACTTGAACTAAAAATAAGAAAATTGATAGATTAAAATTATATATTATTTAAGTGTATTTCAAGTAATAATTGTTAATGTATTTGCTACGGAACTAGAATCACTACATTTCTTATGATTCCCATTCTTAGTGATATGTAAAGCCCTTGAATATATTTATTATAAAACACTGAAACTTGAGAGAGTGTATCACTAGTCAGTGCGTTTTTATTATTATTTTACAGCAAAACTCAGAGTTCTTATAAAGCTGAAATGGCATTCTGGGTGAAGAGCCGTCTTTATTGCAAACAGATCTTTGCCTGTGATTAAAGATGTTCTTTCTCTAATAATATATCTGCTACATCATTTTTAAAAGCAGACTATTGCTCAAGCCCAGTGGTTAATCCAAATGCCATCCATCAGATCTTTATATCTGGATTCAATCATCTCATTTTGCAGGAGGTTTACTCCCTCATTTTACATCGAGAGTGAATTAATCCAAACGCAGGTCCTTCTCTAACCAATCACCTTCATCCAGGGTCCCAGAGAAACCATTTAAGGGAAATATGGCGGCAGGCCTGGCCTCAGGTGTCAGTGTCGTGGTGATGAATCGCAGGGAAAACATATTAAATCTGTGATGTGTACAACCTGTGTTTGTAGCTCCACACTCCGTCCGCACTCTGGCCAAAAAAATGAGATCCTCCAATAAAAAGCCTATAAACATGGCTGTGTGCAGTGAACATAAAGACAGGCCTGTCCCAGCAAAATTGATTTATTTGATTCTATGACATTTTAGTTGTGGTTGTTATGTTATATTTATGGGAGAATTGCTAGAGCCTCTCATTATGCTCTCCTAATTTATTTTACATACTTTTATGGCCACACGTGCCTGCTGGGGCTTTATTGCAGCCGTTTTTGAGAAAGGGAAAAAAGGCGAGAACATATCGATTGAATGTACGTGTTTATAGCCAGGATAATGATTTATTTGAACTTGGTTGAGCGAATGTGGTCCGAAGCAACAACAACACCACTAAGACAGATGCTGTGTTCACTGGACCCATTTGTCCATTGTTGGTAATCACGTAGCAAAGGATATTAGCCCATCAAGTCATCTTGCTTTGAAGATGATGGAAGACTCCATAGTAGCTGATGTTCAGTTATATGTAATTGTGTGGAATGTAGCTGGGTAGTGGAGGCCCATTTTCTGCAATGCCACAGTGCAGTAGCTTTAAGTCAATGTAAAACACTTTACATCATTTTGTTTTTTGTTCTTTTTCTGTTTTGTATCTTTGGTTTTGTGTTTTTTTTTTTTTTTTGGTTTTTTTTTTTTGGTTTCCATCCATCCATCCATCTATCCATTGTAATGTGATTTATTTTTAAGTGACAGGATATTGAAAAATGTATTAAGGGACTTAGTAAGCAGGAACAACTACACTGTACAAAATCGCCAGGAATTTACAGGATTAAAGAGTATTATTTTACAATAAATTAATGTAGTCAGAAATTTACTGTGAAATTAATGCATGTTGGGTCATTTTCTTACAAATTACTGTGAATCACCAGCAAAATTATGCTAATATCACAGTAATTTACTGCTCTTGTTTTGAAGTGAATTCACATGATAACCATGCCACTGTAAGAAATTATATTGTTTACCACTGTAATTGTTTTGAAGTCACCATAATGGTGATTAGTGTTCCACTTGCTTGGGATCTTAGACCTTGTATGTTCATTCAAATTTGTGATCTAACCAAGTCAGAAGTGTAACAAATGAAAACATTTGTTAAAATGATGACAAGCTAGAATATAAAATGAGCTCATTTCAAATTCATAATTGTTTGTAGATGGATATTTCACAATAGTGAAGCAGCTGCTGAGATACATCTTTGAAAGATGTGACATCTTGCAACACAAGATTTTTTCTTCCATCACCTAATGATACACAGACATCAATACTCGACATACAAAACACAAGAATGGTGACAGTCAACGAATAATAATGATAAAAAAGATAAACTCTAAACATTAAAAAATAAACAAACAACACAAACTGCTAAACGTGAAACAAAAATAAGTTCTGCAGCACAGATAAACAAGTATCAAAAAACTCTACAGCATAATCTGTTCATGCTGCATTGCATGATGGGTACCTTCATAGTACATACCTGTATGCACTGTAGAAATACAATACGATATTGTTTACAGTAATTTTTGTTTTACAATACTATAAACTCACAGTAAAGCCAAGCTTCTTTAAAAAAAACAAAAAAACAAAAAAAAACAGTGTATATGTAAACAGTTTGTAGCTTAATTCACCCAATGAGTGTGAACACTGTAAAACTGTTTGATTGAGCATCCAGACCAGCCTAACATTAGCACAACCAATGGTGTGAGTTTGGGGCGGGACTATCTTTTTGACCAACCAATGGCAGATGGGGCAGTGTTCGGTGATGCTGATAGAGCAGAAAGTACACTTCCAAATATATATTTCTCACTTTAAACTGATTTTAAAGTATATGTTCATCTATATACGCACATAACTGGGACTAAGCAGTTCTTGATTTCACGTTAGAATGATGCAATTTGGTAAATGATCAAGTTCATAAAATTGCATATTGAGATATATCATCCTGAGATATCTCTTTTGCAAGACTCAATTTCTTGGATGTAATTAGGTAATAAAAACAATCAAATTAAATTACTTAAACTTTTGATGCATTACATAATGGCCGGAGATCATTCTTCAGTATAAAGCATCAGTAATTAATGGGTGTGATGAAGTCGTTACAAGCTCCTGGTTATTAAATTATAATCTCTAGCTATAAAAAGGCAGAGAGAAAAAAACTTTTTTTCCTCAAAGAACGTGATAATGAATGTGAATATATCTCAGAGCATCTCATAGCATGAAATGTAGTGTTTCCAGAATATTTAACATTAGGATGCAGTTAAAATTTATCCGTTGTGCTCTTTTCTGAAAAGAAAGCTGACAAGTAATGTCGATAAATTGTGCAGCAGCAGCGAGAGGTGACAGTAAATCTGGTGCGGGGGCTTTAGGGGGTGTAACTCTGATGTTGTTGTCAGAGGGGTGGACGGGTGAAGATGGATTCGGAGGGGAGGGCAGGGGAAAGGGCGATTTTAAACCTGGACACTGATTAGTTGAGATGAGAGGCAGACTCCGCGTCCTTGCTGTGACATTCGGGCCTGATATTTGTTTGCCTTTAAATAATACCCTGGACAGTGGTAAAGAGTGATGGCCAGGGCCAGGCTGACATTGTGCCTCGGCCAAGGTGACTGACTCCAGGCCACTTCCTCTCCCTCTCAGCCTTGTCAATACACATCCAGGGCACTGATGGGCTTTCCTCTGGATCACAGCACTGACACTGGTGTGTCTTCATCTCCACCTGCAGTTTCACTTAAAATATCCTCTCAGGGCTCATAGTCAACAGCATCTCACATCCTGACAGAAACGCACACACAGTACTGCCACTCACTCCATGCCATATTACATTCACCAAATACAGTGTGCTACATCATGTTACTTTTTTTAAATATACAGTATATATATATTTTTTTTACACGCTGTTCAATGCAACTGCCACTTAAGTGGCACACAATAAGCGATAATATAAACTAAATATCTTTTAAAATGACCCTATTTATGCTATTTTAAAGGTTTTTAATTTTGTTTTGGAAGTCTCCTACAATAGGTTTATGCATCTGAGGTCAAAAAACACTAATTTTCTCATAAATATACATTGCCCATCACATCATTTTTCAAAGAGTCTAAAATCGGTTCATTTGAAGAATCAGTCTCTCTAAACCCCTCCTTTCTGTCAACCTACTTTGCTCTGATTGGTCAGACAGCTCAGTTTGTTGTGATTGGTGTACCACTTACAGTGCGTTTCGGAAACAAAATGGCTATTCCCATATCTGAGCTTCAGCTCCGGAGGCTTCCTCGGCACTTGAATACACAGCGATACGAATGACGACGTTGGTTATTCCGTATCAATTCCAGTGAGAGTCCTTATCCTTTTGTACTGCATGCAAAGTAGATTCGCAGTGCTGAAAACAGCATCTTCTCGACACAAACTCTTTCAGGCCTCAGCTACAGCTAATGTTTGAGGGTGGGGAAAAGTAGCCGTTTTTCACTGGCAGCCAATGAAGACCATAGGCTAGCATTATGCAAATTTGTTACATTGTTATGTAGGTATGTAACAGGAAGTGAGACTGCAATTGCTGACGACTTGTTTCCACAGCTCAGATTCTTTCTTTTTCTAATAACTTTATTTGTTGGGAACTTTCATCTTTAAAACTTTGCAGACCTTTTAAATTCACAAAGAGCTACACACGGCATGAAAGGTAATATTCGAAAAAGCATAATAGGGGCACTTTAAAAACAGATGATGTTCAGATTATATTCATTTTTACAGTAAGAGCAGTATTAATCTGTTAGAAAAAACTCTAATTTCATACTTCACACTAATTTTATTGTCTGAGGATGTCAGGTTTCTGTACTGTTGGTCACTTTTGGCTTTATACTGGCAATGTCGATAAAAATAAGACGAGAATACCCATATAGCAAATGTCTCGTAGTGATTCTGCGCAGCAACTCAAATGAATCTGTGATTCTTTTTTTTTCTCTCTCTCTCCTTTTACAGGAATCAGTGGACTTTCCAGCGTTACAAATGGGAGGAGGGCGATGTTTTAGGAAAGCATGTGATTATTTCCTCAATTTTCTCAGTTGTACTTGAAAAGCTGCTCTTTTGAAAACATCTGAGCTACTGTCACGCTACTGAAAAATGCAGTTGAGTTAGTTGTGCCGCTACATTTAGTTAGTCACTCCCCAACACTGATCCTGCTTGTTGCCAGTTGCATGAGTCATTTAAATATCCTCAGAGGAAATCGTAACTCACGGCCCTGGCGTCCGGCGCTGTTGTTTTAAAGGCTGAATGAATAGTTTCCCAGCTAAGTGTAGATGATGTGGTGTTGATTAAACCGGGCTGATCTAACCCAGCCGAGGGCCAGGGAAGGACCGTGATCCTTGTAATTATCGCCTCGCTCTCACAGTGATTTACTCCTTTGGCTGCTTGATGCATCTTCCTGCAGAAATTACTGACTGTACATAAAGCCCCTAATTTTCCGTACTGACCCCTTTTAATTGGGCCCATTCGGGTGACACCCTGATTTACAGTGAGAGTGGATGGATGACATGGCCGGCGTTACTCACAACTGCACTCAGAGTCGGGGCCGAGCCCCGGCCACTCATTTACATTTACACACTGTCAGCACACTCTCTCATCCAGAGTGACACGGCCAGTCAGACTGCATTTAGCCTTCTGCGTCAGCCGGTGATGAAGTGCAGAAGAAGAGAATGGTCACTCATGCATCTGAGCGAAAAATGTCAGCGTCACCAAATGTCACAATAGGTGGCACAGCCAGTGAGGATGAGTGGTGAGTTTCACATATAAGGTGTCAAAGTGTCAATGGGGAGTGTGAAATAAACAATACACCTTATGAAGACTTTACACACACACACACACACACACACACACACACACACACACACACACCCTGACAGTAAACAGATTTGACTGTCTTTAACATCGAGACAGGGTACAGATTGTAAACAATTCACAGGAAGTCCAAAGAAACGTGACTTTAAAGGCTTTATTCTCATCCCCCATTTCTCTTCCTTATTTTCACAGGCTGTAGTCATTAAAAAAGTGCACATGAACCAATTATTTCTGCTGTCCTATTTGTTTCCTGATGAATCTGTGCTGGCAGTCGCACCCTGTCACGGCGCAGAAAATATGTGTGAGAGAAGAGGTGCGCCGTGCAATATCTCCGGGTTTGTCAAATAAGAGTTGAAGCATTGATTTTTCTAATTCATCTTGTCTCGGCGTGAGATAGCGTCTCTCTCACAGAAGTTTGACTCAGAAGCTGACACTGTGAGAAACTACAGAACCTCCTGACGCTAGCCTTGGGGGAAATGCAATTATTTTACCATTTGATGAGGAGAGGAGAAAGACCATGTTCCTTTATCAGGCAAATAATAACAGGAGTGTCATATCCTGTCTGCGTAGATGTGGTTTTATCTGATATAGAATTACAAAGCGCTGTCCCGTAGTATCATGGCATGGCTTGTCTTTGAGTTGAGATTTTGTAGTTTAAACGCGATGCGAACTGACATTTTCCTTGCTCTCTTTCTAATGAAGCTGCCAGTCTCGGCGCAACGGCTGCTAACGTACGGCAAATATTCTGACATGTTAACGCTCAATATTATTTCCAGGCTTTTTGCGTGAATGTATGGTGACTACCCTTAAAGCTGAAGTGTGTAATTTCTGTTCCACTAGTGTCACCAAAAATGATGATTGTTTTTCAAACAGGTTTCCTGAAAACTCTGTCCTCTGGTCTGCAATGGGTGGCCATTCACGAAGAGATCTTTGTTGAGCCAATGTTGTGATTAATCTTATATAATAATTATATAAGTTTTATATACTGTGTGTGTATATATATATATATATATATATATATATATATATATATACACACACAGTATATAAAACTTATATATTAGGGCTGTCAGTAGATCTTTTTTTTTTTTTATCGCGATTAATCGTGCACCCTTAATCGCGATTAATCGCACACTTATCGTGAAATTAAGCATACACCATTTATCTTGTTTAACACATCCATTTTGCCATCATTCCCTATATCCAGCAAAGTAAACCATCAGATTGAAGTGTGATTTTCACAAAACTGTATTTTTCAGCTTTTTTCAAGGTAAATTTAGGTATCTTTCCAAGAAAACGACACCAAATAACCAAATTATATTTAATATATTTCATACATTTATGTACACCAAAGCACCCATAAAAAAACATGCATATAAACTTCTTTGAACAATTAAATAAAGATGAAACATTAAGTTACAAAAGCTATTCAGTCAAGAGTGATTTCTTCGTCTTTTGTCTTTTGATTAACATCAAAAAAAGAGAGCAGGAATATTAGACTGCTGTCCCTTTAAGACATAATTCAAAGATCCAGTACACTGATACTGATACACATGCGCTGTCTGTCTCGTTTTTCTCTTAAGACATACTCGCTAAGATGGGCATGTTGACATAATTTTTTGTGTGAATTTGTCCGTTTAGGTGCAAGACTTGAAAGAGAATTTGCGCGAGAGTATTTGCGCGCTGTGACGCGGCTCTCCATGAACGCGCTTCGGATGAGCGCACACACAAATCTCCTCACAGAGCGCGCGAGTTCTCTTTCGCGTCTTAAGGATGAATGTTTGAATTGGCAAGGTTTAAATGAGTTTAGTTTAAACAAAGATAGCAACGTGAGATGTTCAGGTCTCACCTGCGCTCGCGCGCTATCAACACCTGGGTGATGACGCCGTAAATGACTGGTCATAGAGCTTTCGGTACGGCATTGAACATTTGTTTACAGTGACTGTTTTGTCCATGTTCTTTTGATCATCGCTGTTGTAATGTATTGGGAAACCAGAATGCATATCCATCGACTGAAACATACATTAGCCGAATCCGTCTGTGTGTTTTGCACGTTGTTTTCAACAAACCATATTATAGATGCGTCGTCAGATTTGGGATGAACCGCGGTGCAAGCGCGTGCCGAACCGTGGTTGGAGAACCGAACGGTTCTATCCCTAACAGCAACATACACAGGACAAATCCAAACATTATCCTGAATGTGTGTGAAAACAACGTGAATGTACTGAAATGTGTCTGTGCATAAATACAATGCGATCAGTGCGTCGAGAGCGCTCATACATAATTTGTTTGCCCATCAATATAACACTCACGCGTGCTTAATGTACGACTCCTGTATGTCACCGCAATCGTCTTTACTTTGATTGCAATCCTCATCCATCAAAACTTTCATATCAAGAAGCTGGTTTGCTTTATCCAGCCGAGAAACGTAGTTTTCATATCATCTGGCCTTACAGCGGTGGGATGTTTCGACGTTCCGTTCAGACAGGAACAGCGCGATGCGGGAGGGCTCGCACTCTTCAGAAACAATGACACAATATGACAGAGAGTTCGTGTTTTAAAGCAAAACAGACACTGGAATGAATAATTCTTTCTGCCATCTCTGATATAATCAGCATGGACTTTTAAGATCATCTAACTGCGTGACGTAGATTACGTTATGACGTAATATATAATTTTTTTGCGTTAAATGCGTTAAAATATTTTAACGCGTTAAGGATTTTGAATTAATCGCATGCGTTAATGCGTTAACGTTGACAGCCCTAACATATATATATATATATATATATATATATATATATAGGTATGATACAGTGCTGTGCAAAAGTCTTAGGCTGCGACCAGCTTTGTTGTTTTAGCAATGTTTTAATGACCATCCATATTTATTTTTCAGTCTCTTTAGTATGATACAAACAGAGAATACAGGAAATATGTACACAATTTTTTTTTTTTTTTTTTTTAAATTCTGAACAAAATTGTTTTTTAAGCAGAAAATCCGTATTTAGTGTGACCTAATGAACTTCTACCAGTTTCTCAAAAATGAAAATCTGAGAAACTTCTCATGAGATTTTGAAAGTTTTCTTGGCCTTCCAGTCCTTTTCCATTCCATTTAAGTTTAAGAGAGCCAGGTTCCTGCTATTGCTCAAGTGTAAGGAGAGGTCACTAAATACTTGCCACTTTATGTTCTGTTTTTTAATACTGCATACATATTTACTGTATTTTCTGGTTAAATTCTAATAAAGAGACTGAGAAATAATTATATATGGTCATTATATCATTGCTAAAACAACATCTAATGATGGCCTAAGACTTTTGCACAGTACTATATATATATATATATATATATATGTGTGTGTGTGTGTATTACAAAAGCTTCAGTTTAAAAATATTATAATTCTATTTTACAGTACAACTGTACAAATATAATACTAATTTATGGCTGTCTTAATTTCTTCATTTTCAAATGTTAATCCAAGATCTTATAAGTAATTCTCATTACACTTTATTTTAAGTTGTCAGTATTACAGTGTAATTATACATTTAAGTACTAAGTAATAATAATTAACTACATGTACTTACTATAGGTTTAGGGTTACGGTGAGGGTTTGGTTTAGGGTTAATTGCATGTAATTATGCATAATTTCTAGTTATTACTACAGTAACTACATGTAACGTGTAACAATGACACTGCAAAATAAAGTGTTACCCAAGTTTGGAAAGATGGCTAGTGCATGTTGCATTTCCAAATGCTGGTTCCACAGCTTTAAAAAACAGTGGGCAGTGGAATGGGGAAAAAACACAAGGTCTCGAGACATTTTTTAGAAGTTGAACTGATTTTAACTTGTGCGCTGCGTTTTTAGAATGCCATGTCATACGTGAGACTCTGCAAAAGATGCAGGACGCGAGCGCAACGGTCAAACACGTCCATCTAGCGTGCGTTTATATAGAAAAATTATGGAAAAGTAGTGCATTGAAATGGAAAAAAACATGTTCTGTGTGAACGGAAGTCACACAGAACCCTTAGTCATTTAACCTTTTGTTGAAAATATAACGTTTTTTTTTTTTTTTCTTATAAAAGCAACATGAATACAGATATTTCCTGCGGCCTCTTAAAATGGCTCTGAGCGGTCGGGGTGGGGTCCTCTGTGCCCATGTGTATGCACACGTGGTGTTAGGAAATTTACGGCTTTAATTTCCCCTGAAACATGCCCAGGCTGCAGGTGTTGTGGTGGGGTGGCTGTAGGCAGGGGTCACTCTGATTAATGGCCGTCCTTTCACAGGGAATGACAAACCCCTGAAACGTTGTCATCGGGAGTCCGTTCCCTTTTGTTCCTCCTCAACAGCTGTGACAGCCTGGCAAATCAGGAGTTTTTCAGGCTTAAATCTGCCAAACTCACAGACAAAACATAGTCATCATCAGCTGAACAAATACTGCACCCCTACCCGTCCGCAGTCTAGAGATTACCCAGAGTGCTTAGTGCTTATAATTAGCCGTAAGTTGCTGATAGTAGGCTCGGGCTGGGTAGAAATTGTTTCATTATGCTTAATTAACACCTACTTGATTATGGTTAATTACTACTGTTTGATAATAGAGGAGCAAAGTTGTCAGTCTCCAGACATGAAGAAGCCATCTGGATCATTGATAACCATATGTTGACACTTAGCTCCTGGTTGAGCTGTCAGAGGCCCAGAGACAGGCAGGTGTCTCCACTGTGTGATCCCCGCCTTCGACAGATTCACGAGTAAACACACACATGCAAACAGCTTTCTATGGCTTTTGTACTGTATTTGCATGAAAAGCACTCTTCGGAGTATTACCACAGCATGGAAAAATAATCCTATTCATATTCACTTCTGGTTAAAACTTTAAACTGCATGTTTGTTGAAAGGTTAGAAGACGTTAGAGGCAGCAGAGTACCACAGAGCCTGAACAAGACAAATCAAACATACGGAACCCTGTGGTGCACAAAAGAAATGATCCTTGCTATAATGCCTGTCTGTCCTTGTTAATTTGCTGTATACACAATATGAAATTAACTAAGGAGCCACAACACCAAGATGAATAGTTTGTTATTTGGAAGACTAAAATGAAGTTTTGGTGCATATAACATTTGTCATGTTTAATTGCTGGATCAATTAGAACCCTCGGTAATGATGATTTATAAAGATTTGAGTGTAATTTGATATTCATTAGCTCAGCCAGACACATGGCGATATCAGCTTGTTAATTGTGCTTCCTCTTCATGAAGGGCTTGAAGCTTGGGAACACATTTGGCATAGAGTTAGTCCTTTTTGAAAGTACTGGCATGTTGCTGTGCAGAAAAAAGAGTTTTATATATATATATATATATATATATATATATATATATATCATAATTCTAAAACGTCACTTTAGAACTAGTAACGAAGGAATGTTGACTCCCTCCATTGAAACTCATTATATTTTGTACAGTATTATTGAGAGAGAGAGAGAGAGATCGCCTGAGCGAGCATTACCTGTGTCTGATATAACATTCATTCTTCAGGTCGATGTCCATGATATTATATCCATTATAAAAATCCGTTTGAATGTCCGCTGAGGGAAGCAATCTTTGTATTTGTTCTTTTTACAGTTAAGGGAATTTTCCATAGCAGCGCTAAAACAGCGTCCTTTGTTTACTAAAGTCCCTTTCAATTTAAAAGTCTCTTTCGACTGACTCATTTACTCGTAAAGTTGGCCGCCATTTAATGGCGTATTAATGTAACTTTCACTCAATCCATATTACGCACAAATGGACCCTTTCTCAATACCAAATACAACATATTATTTATATAAAATAATATTTATTGAACAACAATATTTAAATTAACAACAATAGCCATTATAAATGACAATAGGAAATAAACACAATTGTACAATTCATCAAATGTACAAAAGCAGAGCTCTACAGGATGTAAGTTAAATATTGCCTTAATATTAAATAATTAAATTTAACATAGCCATATTCGATTTGCTCAGGAACAAGTAATAGACCAAAGATTGCCTGTTTTATGTACCCAAAATTAATTATATCTCATGTTTAACCACTATAAGAGACAGTGGCAAATCCTCGAAGCACTGGCCGAGATTAAGCTGTTCTCGGCGGGTACACGAGCACTGCATGGCTGCTGACAGCCTGGAGCTCGCATCTCCGAAAACGTCTAAACAAATTGTAAAATAGGAGCTATGATTAAATATGAGTCACATATTTCAGGTCTAAACAACTACATTCTCACCTAAAAAAAAAAACTCTTAAAACTACAGTTTGTGGTACAACAGGTGTAGTATTTGTAAAAAATATGGTGGATTCGCTCGGCCGCAATGATAGTTGCTTCAAGCGACATGGCTGGAAAGACCTCTCAGCCAATCAGATTCGAGAACCAGAACGAACTGTTGTATATTTATTTATTTATTTGTAAAGATGTAGGATGTGTATTCCCCACTTAATTATAATTGAAATGAAAGCATTCCTCTACATTAGTGTATTAGACAGCCATGCAGTTATGTGATTACACAATTTATGGTGCTACATGACTGCCATTTATATACTGTTGAAGCCCTATATAGAAGCTGTACTTAATGTTTGTGGTTTATAGCTGTCAGTAGAAATTTGAGTGTATCACTGAACCTCTGTGCATGAATCATCAGCATGTTCATATATGACTCTTTGGTAATATGTATTTAGTGTAGTATGGAAGCGTGTCGTTTATGAGGGCTTTCAGTGACAGCTCAGAGCGCTCTTAGCTGCATATTGTTCTAATGGATTCAGTGGTCAAATTGGAGACAATGTCATTTTAGAGGCGTAAGGTAAATAGTTTGTTACGCTCATGTAATTCATGCAATTTGAGCACACCAGACAGACATGATTGGAGGATGCCAAGATGATGTGCCCTGCTTTTCTCGCACGATGCAGAGATGTAGGCCAATTGGAGATGCTCCAAATTATTCAACGGCACAGCAGAATTCCTCCTCAAACAGGAAGGTTCCTTATTCATTTCCTTAGATTATCATCACATTTGTGTCACCAGCAGAAGAGCTTTATTGACTCGCAGAGATGCGCCGCCTTCGCTTTGGCTGTCGTTATTGGCCGCGCTGACATATTCATATGTGCCTGCGCTAATGCCTCTAAATTACTCCCTCCACAGACGTCACAATTGAACAGATAATTTTAATAAGATTCAGCTTGACTTTCGACTGCTCTCCTTTCCCACTTTATGGAATACAAATTGTAACCTGTTTTTAAAGCCATGCAAGACAGTGAACTTTAATGGGATTTGACAACATCATATTAGGCACAACAACTCCGCATAATGTACCGAAAAATTGGACGTGAAATTGGAAACATAGCCGAGAACAAAGTAAATTTACATGGTTTGGTAGGTTGGATGTCTGATATCATATTCTCTCATGCGAGCTCTCGGGGAAGCTGGGAAAAAAAGGCTGGGGCTTTAACAATGGATATCAGCGGAAAGTGCTTTTAAAGTTAAGGCTGATGGATGGCTTGTCAAAAAAAATAATTGCACTGGTAGGAAAGTGGGGCTGCGTGCCGGGGAGGGGGGAGCGCCGAATATACAGAGAGGATGATGGGAAGTGACAGTGGTCTGTCAAGAAGCAGTGGCTGCCCAGAGAAGTGTGAAGCCCTAGCTATAAGGTGGCAGAATAGAACAGGCTGTCAGGGCGGGAAAGTGGCTTTAATACGGCGAAAAGCAAAGGAATCCGCCTGTCAGCCCTGCTCAGCCGAGCTGAAACAGGGAGAGGAAAAACGGCGGGAAAAGGTAGACCGAAAAAAACAGGCAGCAGTACTACTGCAGGGAGCGTAGGTGTGTGTGCGTGTCAAGAAAAACGGAATAGCTGGGCGTGCGAGCGAGCACGTCGAGAAGAAAAGCAAGGGCGTGCGTTGCGTAGGACGCCGTCCCGGTCGGTCCACTCCATTATGTCGGATTCATCAGCCTGTCCGGTCCTTGTGGACTTTTAAGTGGATGTTGAGAAGTCGCTGATGAGACAGGCAGCACGACTGTACTCCTCCTGTATCCTTCTTACCCCTCGTCCTTTTCTTCAGCGTCCCGTGATGAAAGGAGAACGCGGGAGGACGCAAACGAGTGTCATTTTGAATTTTCTGATCCCGCAGGACGGCTCATTACAGCAGGGGACAGCTTTACAATTATATAGCTGAGCTTCCTAAGGCATTTACATGAATTGGTGGAATAAATTCAATAATGCTTGTCTACATAGCCTTGACCTTGGGTGAAAGGCACTCCAGACTAATTCATCAGGGTGCTGCTGCTGAAGGGCTGATGTGTTGATTGTACCTGAGCGGAATATGCGCTCTCTGGTACACAAGGCCACGCCGACATGCTTATATTAAAACTAGCCCTTATTACGGCAGCTGTGTCGTCATCCCAAAAATTCAAAGTGGGTGGGGTTATGGAGGCATTGTGTTAGAGTATTGTGACTCATTTACACTCAAAAAAATGAATGGTTGGATTTACTTAAAAAAGCAGTGTCAAGTTGGTTCCATGCAAATGAATTGAGTTAACAATTTAGTTGTATGAACAAAATAAATTCAAGTAAAGTATTTGAATTTGTCACTGTTACATAATATTTATATGTGCAGTTTACTTAATAATGTTATATTCAATTTATAAATACGTAAGGTGAACACATTTATTGACTTAATTTACCTTATTAAATTAACTATTTGCTCTAATGTGGTTTCAAATCACAACCCTTTGAAGTTTAATTTATCATGATGCAGTATGGGTAATGTATTAAGTCTTTTAAGAAGCCTGATATAATGGACTGGTAGCATCAAATAGGTATAGTGTTATTGTACGAAATAATAGATTTAGCATTGAGTGTGAGGTGGATAGCAGTGTCTTTTATATGATGATAAATGCAACTCACCCTTCTTATTTTTACAGCTGTGCCATTTGTAGTACATTGATTGTGCACTGATTAACCATTATAATGGAAACAGGAAAGAGGATACAAAATGTAGTCCCTCTCATAATCCACATACAAATATAAGGATCAAAATTGTTTCAACATTCCCACTATTGTACTTTGTATGCTTATTAGATCAGGTGAAGTGTGTAATTTGACCAAATGCAATTGCAATCCGACCAGACCACATATGACAGCACTGGCTCAAACAATGGTACGAGTTTAGAACCGGTCTACATGATGCCCAAAAAGATGGCAGTCAGGAGTTTTTGAAAAACTATCATTATGTTTTCCATTTCTTTGTAGTGCCGTTAGTGACACAGACATTACAAACTTCACCTTAGATTAAAATATTCAGCAATAACACCAAAAAAATATTACCTACAGCATGATGTCACCTGAGTATAGCTGTCTAATAAAGCCATAAACCACTCAAGGATGAATGTTACTGTGATTTTTACCATGGTAAGGTTATCTGTAACACAATGCAATAGCAAAATGATACAAATAAATAGTTCAATTTGTAATATTAATTTATTATTATTATTATTTTATAATGTGCCACAAATATAATTTTTAGTTTAGTCAGTTATTTTCCAGTAAATCATAAGCCAATATAGACGTGAATGTGAACTTAATTGATGAGTTCTTAACACTAATTGGAGTGTATTCTTTCAAAACCTCCATGAAATCATTTTCTCTGTCTGCTTTATGTGTGATGGATCAAAACCCATGATCTGTGTCCTCACATTCATAAGCAATTAGGCCTGGCATAATTCATTCTCCATTAAAAAAGGATAATTAAAGTCCTCTGTAGTTTCTTTGAAAGTTGAATTATCTTTTCATTTCCCACAAATATAAACCCTGAGATTTAAGGGGCCACTAAACATTCACATCATGAAAATGAGCTATTCAGAAGAGTTGTCATTACAAATGATAATATAATGACATGTACACTCATGAACTTTTTTTGTTCATTGCTGGCACAGCATACTTAAAAAGCAATTGCTATGGAAACTGCTCCTAATGAGAATATTATGGGCACTGTCTTGTTTAAAACATTGTGTTGTTACTGTGTCTTGCCACTTTCAAGTACACCGACAAGGTGATTTCTGCACAGAGGATGTGACTGATTCTGATGACAAGCAAGGCCTTATCTCTAGCTCACACACACAGACGAAACCTCACACCCACGACACACACACACACACACACACACACACTGTCTCTGCGAGACTAACATAACACAACTGTAATGAGAATGAGAAGTGTAATATTCTTGCGGATCAAGGTTTCCCCACACATTTCTGGAATGATAATAGAACACGGTGCTTTTTGACACACACATCTGTGAGCTGAGAAGCTAGCAGGGAAAGTGAGGGCACTTCTGATGTGTGCTGTGATGTATAGACTGACCTAACAAAGAACTGAGTGCTCACAGGAGCCGGACGGCTCTAATGGATGGGGAGAGAGAAAGAGAGAGAGGGCCTCATTTAGAAGAGGAAGGCTGTTTGCTCTGCCAATACGACACAGGGGGAGTGGACAGCCATTGATCTACAGCCGCAAATGACAGCTGAGAATTCAGCAATAATCATGACAAATGAGAGGAAGGGCCACAGGATGGTGGGGGAAAATGTCAATAATTCCAGCCCAAAAAGGAAGCCCAAGGTCGCAGGAATAGGGCACATTATGTCTGTGTGCTCTGGACTGCACAGAGAGACAGAAGAAGAAAACCTGTCAAATGAATGGCCGTTCAATCAGTGATCCCGCTCAAATGTTCCTTGGCCTGTTATCTCAAGTCTCCATTGACCTTTACGTCATCTGGAGAAGTGCATGTGTTCTTCATCTGTTTGCATGTTTCTAGTTTATTTTGTACTTGTCTTGGAAAAATCTGGTCCTAAACAAGGTTATTGTTGTTTTTATTTATTTGTTTATTTTACATGAGCAGGGAGCCATTTACATACAAATGGAAATGAATTTAGAACTGAATATACTGCTTACATTGTCTGAATTAACAGAAAGTGTTTGTGTGCCTGTTGCATGTGGAACTTGCATCAAAGCCAGAACTTTTAAAACAATGGATGACTTGTTCACTTCATTATTTTGTTTCTTCTTAGAAGCCTATATTGTGATGATAAATAGGTTTATAGTGTGTTTTCAAATGTGTGGCAAAAATAGACTCTACTTCTGCTATTGTTATTTGGGCAATGTGAATACTGTAACCTTTTTAAACCAGCGAGAAAAATGGCGGTTTAATATTCAGAATATTTGAATAGTTCATAAAATTCTTTCATTTGAAGTCAAAGTTTACTTTGACACAGCTAATCATTTTCTATATCAGTTATGTGGTTTGTATGATATAAACATAAATATAATATTATATTATATATATATATATACACCTGGATTAGACTGGCATATAGAATAAAAATAAAAAAAATAACTTCCATGTAGAAAAGTTTGGGGTCAGTTATTTATTTATTTATTTATTTATTTATTTTATAAGGAACCATTAAATTCAAAATTAACAGCAAAGACA
The DNA here is from genome assembly GCA_039654765.1 of Mylopharyngodon piceus. NCBI lineage: Eukaryota > Metazoa > Chordata > Actinopteri > Cypriniformes > Xenocyprididae > Mylopharyngodon > Mylopharyngodon piceus. The sequence continues at coordinate 7,381,216 of CM077450.1, forward strand.
TGTTTCTTGAATGCCAAATCATCATATTAGAATGATTTCTGAAGGATCGTGTGATGCTGAAGACTGGAGTAATGATGCTGAAAATTCTGCTTTGCCATCACAGGAATAAATTACACTATAAAATATAGTAAAACAGCAAACAGTAATTTTAAATTTTGTAGTTTGCCATGTTCAGGCGTGGCACACATTTTACAGTACACACTCACTGTAAACTCACTGTTAATTGGTTTGAGTAGGACAAACCTAAACGAACTAGTTCAGTCAAATCAACTTTTATGAATATTTAGCACTTTCTTTTGCTTTTAAGTTCACAGAACTGATAAATTTTAAGTAAACTGAACTGTTTCATTGTTTTGAGATTTAGTAGTGATTAAAGGGGGGGTATCACACACAGTTTCTGCCAATCTCATGTTAATCTTGAGTACCTATAGAATAGTATAGCATCCTTCATATCGCCGAAAAGTCTTTAGTTTTATCATATTTATAAAAGATACATACGCTGTACCGAGTCTTTCCGAAAACAGCCGAGTGCCTGGAGGCGTGTCGTGTGAGCGGAGCTAAAGAGTGAGGAGCACGCGCAGCTTTTGCGTAGCGATCGTCTGCAACCTATCAATGGTCAGCTAAACAACTGTATTTAAACACACACAATACACCATCGCATTATCAATGGATAACTTTTGAATCACTATAATGTATATAGCGTATAGTGAATGATGACTAATGAATTTATGAATTCACTATGTTCGTGTTGTTTACATTATATGCATTTAGGCGCCTATTGCCAACCAAACAGACATTTGAAGCAGTTTTACTCACCACCTGCGGTTCCCACTCATGACCGGGATCATTATCGCTGTGACCGCTCCATCTTTCAGTTTCAAATGATCTGAAAATCCAGCATAGAACTGGGCCTTGTTTATGAAACCATAAGCGCCGATCCTGAGGGCTCGAGCAGCCACGGAAAACACGAGATATTCTCCATTCATTTTAACCAATAAAAAAGTGATTGCAACTATCAGTTTCTATGGTTATTTTAATAACAAATATCGAGAGCGCATCAATGTAATGCGTGAGCACAAATCTCTCAGCTCCACTTAACACTGGGTTCTTTGGGAAGCAAGGTTATCTTTTCCTCACAACCAAAAACACACTTCTTTGGTGACATTGTTGATTTCGTGGTCTAAAAACAAAGTGACAAATCTTTCTTGAGCAAGTCCTGTGCAGGGCTGCTGATGACTTCCGTAAACCCGAACGAAGCACGTTGATGGGCGTGCTCTCGCTCTGGTTGACGTGTGCACGCGCGCTCTTCCAGGAGAAGTGCCCGTACAAGGAATTCCGACCTTTAGGATGTCACACAGGCACATATTTGAAAAAAAGATCCCGAAATTTAAGAGGATTTGGAAGAGTATTTTTGGCACAGAAATACTCTGTCATACATCCAACTCGTGTTTTGAAACTTTGACCATGTTTAGCATGAGAATCCAACTCTTTAACAGTGTAAATAAGTCAGAATGCATGAAATAGCATTATAGCCCCCCTTTAATGTTTTGTTATGCTAATTTAGAAGAGTTTCTGTTCATTTGGGTTTACCATCATGGTGACAAGTGGGGTATGCGGCTTGGTTTGAGAGCAAGTATGTTAAATGCTTCATATTGCTGTACTCATTCAGCAAGTGCTATACCATGCTATTGTTAACATGTTAGCAAATTAGCAAGTTATCATTTTCTGAATTAGCTTGTTATAGCTACATAAGTTTACACTAATAAAAATGTTTACATTGAGGTTACATTATAATTTTAAGTTAAATGTATGAATTAGTGTAGTCAGTTATTTCAAGTTAAGAACAATTAAAATGTATGAGTACAAAATAAAAATCTGCCAGTTCTGCTTTCTTAAACTTTAAATTTCTTAACTTAAAAATTTTGAAGCAACTGATTGAGTTTTGCCATCTTCTTCAGGTTTACAGTGTTGTATACATTTTATAAATGGTACTAAAATACTCTGAACATGCAAAAAAAAAAAAAAAAAAAAAAAATTAACGCCATACATTTCATAGCTCTCAGCACACCCATTGAAGGAGAAACATTTCTCTTTGTAGATTGGACTGAAACAATAATGATTAAATTGCCTGTGCAAATCAATGTGCCCGTGTGATAAGCAGTGATCAGTAATGGGGCTGTGTGTTCTTGCTGGAGGAGGACTGCCTCCTCCTCTCTGCCTCACTGGATGAGGCATTTTCTAATCAGCTTTATCACTCATATCAGAATTTATCTTATTTGAGGAAAATGCCAATATATTAGCCCAGCGTGTATGATACACAAGGTGACCCTGCTGACTTAATGACATAATACATTATCCTTAATGAAGTCAATATCTTGTCTTTTAGCTGTCTGTCTATTGGGGCGATTAATTGCGGTGTCATTAAAGTTAGCTCTCTTTTCATTTGAGCCTGGCAAGTGGCATAAAACTAATGTTCTTAGTTATCAGCCACTGAAATAGAATGGAAGGTAGAGGAAATTACACCGAGGACGAGGGGGCTGCGCACAGCCTACAGCAGGGGCCATTTTCAGCGACAGTATCCTGAGTAATTCAGCATAGCACTATTCACACAGTCAAGCGGTGCAAGCTGAGAAAACATTTATTTATATATATATATATATATATATACACGTTTCTTACAAATTAACAAAGAGCTGTCCAAATGATCAATATGCTTCCAAAATGAACAATAACTTCAAGTTTAACAGGTAAACAAGCATGTTTGAATACTATCTGTGCCTAGAGAAGTATTTACAATTAAATGTACAATGTACAATTTAAATGTAAACAATGATTTTAGAAGATAATTAGCAATGCATGAAAGTTTTGTAATGTTAAATATGGGTCAACAAAACAAAAAGTGTGTGATGTTCCTAGGGCAGTACAACGGGTAAAATACTCTTCTCACAGATCCATTTATAACTGGTATTACATGGAGCATCGCCCCATGTTAAATAAGACGAAACACAGTTCTGTATTCTTTTTCCATTGGGTTGTCCAGCGGTCCAGAACCCAGATGTCAGTGTGCTGCCATCAACCCATTTCCATGTGCCCTCTTCATCAATGTCAGTCAGACCAATCCAGAATACACTGCCGCAGGAAATTTTCTTAGCAAAATCTTGTTCCTCTGTGGTATTTATCTTCAGCAGATCTGCTCCTCTCTCCGTACAGTTTCTTCTGCTCTCATTCCAGCTCTTCATCTCAGTGGAAACATAGTAAAAACTAAATTGATAGAAAATCCATCCATCTTGGGTAAAGTTCCACAGTTCATTTTTCTCTTGTTTTAACTGTTCGTTTAGTTGAATTAGGTTGGTATTGTTGGTTAGCAGCTGGTGTCTCTCTTCTCTGTAGTTTTTGTTCTGTGTATAAATGTGGACACACAGAACTATGACTGCAGTCAGCAGAAGAACACACATCAGCAACAAAATCCCTGTAGCTGCTTTGTTGCTTCTGATCTTGACAGAATCACTCGTTGTGTTGGAGTCTGTGATTTCTTTTCCAAATTTATCTCTTATATCGTCAACATTTGCGTAGACATCATCAGTGGTTTTTCCATCTTCTCTGTGCATTTTCCGAGTTGTACCCTTTATACTTTCAGACAGATTTGATCTTTGTCAAGATGATAACAGCTATCCTGGAGTGGACTGCGTTGTGTTTCTCGTCTGTGTTTGTGTGGCCAGTATTTATGCAAAAAGAACTATTGTTTGTGGAAATGTTTCAAGCATGACTGGAACTTTACAATCCACATTGTTGAAGTTGTTAATTTTCAGTAAATGAGGTTCAAATGCATATATTGTTCATTTCAACACTGGGTTTGTTGTAAATAGTTTGCAACTTTTGAAATGTTTACAATGTTCGATTAACTGTAGGTTGTTGCCAGTACATAAAAAGTCCCCAGTTTCAATTTGAAAATTTTTAGCCTTGCTATATTCTGGACTTCCCTGCAACTATTTTGTTTAAATGTTTAAGTAACATATTGCTGAAACCACACTTTACGGCTTTTCACACTGTGCTTAACCCCGGGTTATCGGCGTTCTAAACACCACTTTTAACCCCGGGTAAAGGAACATTTCACACTTGTAATTTAGAAGTGAGGTTAGCACCGCTTTTTACCCGGGGTTATGAAACCCTGCTCCGGAGCCGGGTTAGCACTGTCTTTGCGGTGTTAACCCTGCATTGCGGTGCCAAACTTATACAGTGTGAAACAATGCGGTGTTAGAATGTTACAGCTAAATGCTTAGCAATAGACAACCAATCGCGTACTCATATTTGCCTACTTTGGACAGTCACGGAAACGCTGCGCATTGTAACAGTAAATTCAGCATTTGAGAGGAAAAATGTCAAATGCTGAAAGAAAACTTGACAATTTGAGTGAAGAAGAGACCGTTTCATTCTTACCTTTATAGTCTGAAATGTCCATTCAGTCTAAACTATCGCATTTATACTGTACGATCGGCAATACGAGGATGCGCAATGCTAGAGCTATGTAAACAGGTCATGTGCTGTATCCAATCAATGACACTGACACCGCAAATATGCAAATAAGAACATTAACCAAGGTTTTATGAATGTACAACGTAAAACGTCAGCTTATGAATAGCCAGGATTAATTGTTAACCCTGGGTAATTTATGAGCAGTGTGAGACGTGAAGCAAGATAACCCAGGATTCCGTTTACCCGGGGTTTAGAATGACCCAGGGTTAACTATTTCAAGTATGAAAAACCCTTTTGATTTCCTTGATGTCAGTGTTATCCAGGTTAACCAATAGTTGTCATACTTTGTTGGAAAGTTATTTTATCAAAAATACAGTGTTGGCTTTTAACAGTTGCTTGCCACCATGTTTAGTCCATCCTCCAGCTTTTTATACGTTCACAGCATTGTATGCACCCTGAAATATACATCATTTTTGTCTTTTTTTTTCTTTCTGTAAACAGCCAGGCTTCATTTAACTCCAGTAGATGCTATCGACTGCTTTTGCTTTCCAGAAAAAGAGGTGAGAGGGTGCGCTCGTGGGATCATATGTTGGAATATCTAGCTTATGCGGTTTGTGCTTCGATTTCAAGGTCAGAGCGCAAGTACTTCATCAGGAAGGATGATTGACAGTCTTCAGAAGGCTGTGGGTATGAAATACAGCACTTGGCCGTGACTGCGCGTGTTAAAAAGGACACGTGCTGCTAGCATCTTCCTTCCAAAGTCACACCAGACTGACAGCGCTGGACGCAATATTAATCACAGCTCGGTGACAACCGCCCTAGGGCACAAACTGGCAGTGACTGACCAAAACAAATCAAGGCCCACATGTTCCGTTGTCATTACATCGCACACACTTGAGTCATGGGGTTTATCACACCGGATGATGATTAATGCTCTTGAAATTATTGACCGTTTATGGCCTCGACAGTCCAGGACGGACGTTATGTCTTTCTGGCGATTAAACATCTATGTTTTGTCGATATGCCTTTCACAAGATGCTCTGACGGTCACAGTGTTTTGTTCTTTGATATTTTGTTCAGTAATTTACACCCGGTGCACAAATGGGGAAAGTTAGCACCACAATGACAAAGTAAGCCAACAATCTCACACAGGAGTGTGAACTGTGCACCTGTGGCACAGCAGTTTTGAGAAAACAAGCTAATGTGACATGGAGCTCTGCACTCACGCACCCCCCTGCCTCCCCCCGGCCCAGCACTGAAACAAGCAGACTGGATGGGGGTAATTTACAACGTGTTATCTTTGTCTATAGCGGCCAGATGATATGAAGTAAATCAAGGTAGGAGTAATGAAAGACTGAGAATTTATTCCTGCGAGCACATTTTAAGTGTAGTATCCGTTACGGTGGCATTGCCTGAAGACCCTGAAATGAGACGGGGTGGTTGAAGGGCAATAAAGCAGCAGCAGGGCTCATGTTAATGCTGTCTGTCTGGGGTTAGTAATTGGGTTGCGCTGATGAGTTGCACTGGAAGACAAAGTGTAAATCCAAACGGTTGCTGTAAATCTGGCATTGTTGGAACAAGGTGCAATCCCAACAAATATTGATCCAGCCCAGCGGCTGGAGGAGGGGAGGGAGATGTCGTTACCCGCGTAGCTTCAATTACTTTAGTCAAAGTAGCATGCTGCGTTGGGGCCCTGTCGTCATGACATCAGGTGGGTCATCCTGCCACCCACTGTCTCAGTTCCTGTCTGGTATCCTGAAGATCATTTGCTGGTGGTGGCTTGGTTGAGGAAGGCCACAGTTTGGATTATTTCAGAGGAAAAGTGATGCATTTCATTTTTTCCTTTGTTAAAATGCTTTCTAGTTTCTTGGTCCTTTAAAGCAAGGGTGTCCCATCCTTTCTGGAGGGCCAACATCCTGCAGAGTTTAGCTACATAATCTCCCAACATACCTCCCTGGAAGTTTCTAGTAATCCTAGAGATCTTAGTTACCTTTGTTCAGGTGAGTTTAATTGGGGTTGGAGTTAAACTCTGCAGAACAGTGGCTTTTCAGAACCAGGATTGGACACCCCTGTTTTAAAAGAAGGGTTCACCCAAAAATTCTGTGATCATTTACTCAACCTCATGTCGTCCCAAACATGTATGACTGACTCTTCTGTGGAACACAAAAGAAAATACTTTGAAGAATGTGTCAGTAGCTGGGTTTCCATCCAAACGTGAAGTGAATCTTTTCAAAGTTTGCAAAAAAAAAAAAAAGCGAATTAGGTTCGTTTTCATCTAGTTGTTCGAGCGGATGATGGTGGTATTGGTAACCTAGTAACCAACAGTAAATAAAACACCATCAGCGGAAACAGCCGGATAGTCACATGGTTTTAATGTTTGATACGTCAGAATTTATTTGCATTAACTCTTTTGCGCACAAGTCAAAAAACACTTCAAGCGAATGTAAAAAAATTATTTCTTTGAAATTTGGCTTTTCCATCACTTGTTTCTGATGCGATACTTCAAAATGCACATAAAAACTTGGTGATGGAAACACAGCTAGTGTTGCAGAATATTAATTTTAGCCATGTTTCCACTGCAGGAACTTTCCCCAGGAACTAGGGACTTTGGGGTGGTACCGCAGGGACCTCAGGGACCAGGGTCTAAATGAAGTTCTGGGAAAAATTTCCCCCTCAGAAAGTCCCTGCTCGTGAGGTAGTACTTTTTCAAAGTCCAGGAACTTTTGGAGGTGCGACTTGGGTGCTGAACATGCTGATTGGTTGACTTCCTGCAGCATTTTGATTGGTTGACTCCACGCAGCATTTTATTTCAACCACTATTTTTAAAAGTCTGTTGCGGTGCGTGCAGTAAGAGTTGTTTGCTATTTGAATCAGTAGTTTTAAAAAATTTTAAAAATACGACAGATGGACCGATGACAAGGTTCAGGCTTTATTAAACTTGTATGAGGAGGACGAAATCCAGCGGGAACTGGAAAGTTGCACGCAGTCCTACGTCAACTGACTAATTTGCCTAATCTTCACGGTACTTTAGACCGCGATGGAAACGCAGACAGCAACAGGTCTGGGGAGAAAAAGTTCCTGGGAAAAAAGTTCCTGGGACAAATTGTTCCGGGTAATTTCGGTGGAAACGCAGCTTTTGAGGGGAACTATTCCTTTACAGCAAAATCCCTTCACTCGATGGCCATCTTGGAAACACCCTGGGAAGCTATTTCCTACGTAGATCAGGCCAAAACAGCAACATTGGCTCAACCAATGGTATTAGTTTTGGGCAGGACAGTCTGTTTGTACTACCAATGATAGACAGGTACCCGGAACCCTATTCTTGTAATTCAGTTTACAAAAATTCTGCTGTAACTGTATGACTTGATAAACCATGGCTCAATCACATATGAAAGCACACCCTATACATATGAACTTTTGCGTTTAAACTAAATTTCAGACTTTGTTACTCATATGGCCAGTCTGAGTATGTGTGATCTAGTCAGACAGCTTATCATCGCAGATTTCCTATCTGGCTTGACAAGCTGGTGGCAGGAAGTGCTCCCTGCCTTCACTGCAACCAGTGGTGTTGGGCATCAGTGACAGCCCACGTCCTGTTCCAGAATGAATATGTTAATGCGACGGGATGTAGCTTTTCATTAGATGGAAACTTAGCCCTCTCTCCTTGACTGAGGCCTCTGTGTGCCTATTTCATGAGGGAAATGGTTTGAGGAGTAATTTGGAAAGCTGCAGTGACGTGCTGAGGAAATGAAGCCTGAGCGTGTTTGACAAATAGAAAAGGTCATGTCTGTTTCAGTCTAAGTCACCTGGTCTTCTCCTCCCCACCTGTCTGTCCCATGCACTCATCATCACATTCTTTGGACACATGTTATACAAGCTAGCCATATACAGCTAATGTCAAGCAAACATAGTATCTAATCTGCTTGGTTTAAACAAGATATTACATCCTGATAACTTGTCTGGATAGAAAGAGCTTGTTTCAAATGCTTCTTTTGTTGTTTTGTTTAGTTTGGAAATAATTATCCTTAGTGCAACATTTGTCATGATGCTAAATGTTTGTTAGCATTCTCTTCTCAAAGGCGACTACTTACCTGGTGCTGGATCTCCTGAATGTATATATGTACATTAAGAAGGTGGTGGTGGTGGTGGGGGGGGGGTCCATATGGTGTAATTATCATATTTTCCAGCAGGGGCTAACATGTAGTGATGCTAACCATCCAAATTTCGACCCCCTTGGTTACTGTCAAGATTGATATTTTCTTTTGAATCCCTCTCACAATGCGCATCATTTTAACCCAACCCCTGATGAACTTTGGCATTGTCTAGTCTAATAACCGTTGCAAAACATATTTTCCTGTGCGCTGAATCAGCTTTTGTTAACTGCACGTGTTCCACTTGTACACATCAAACTGTTTAAAACTTCACAGGAGGACGTGGCTAGTAAGATCAAGCATGTCTGCTCAGCTTGCTTCCTGCTTCCTGTGTCTGTCTAGGAGGGGAAAGGGAAGGTGAGGTAAGATGATGGCTGTGGCCTGGCACAAGATTAAACAGCTCACTGTAGAGACCATTAATAATGCTCATATTTTGGAACTGCTCAGTGCTTACAGAACCAGAGGCATTTAATCTTATTTGAAGAAGAAAAAAATAAAAATACGAGGACCAGGGAGATAGGAGAAAAAAAGTAAGGTCAACAGGGAGAAGCTCATCCATTTTTTTCTCTGTGCTGTTCAGAGTGATAGGCCCAGGTTTTCCAAGGTAGTGCATTTGTCTGTCAGAAGTGCTGGCTGGCGCGGTGATTTACTTTCTGTCAGATGATGCTCATGTCCAGCTGAAGCTGCTGCCTGGCTGGATATGGGGAAATTTGTTACCTTTCGCTTTGACAGGGAGATAATTGCTGATGGTTAACAGAACTGTGTGGAATCCAAAGGGTTTGGGAGCGAGTAATAGGAAATACACTATGGCTTTTCACGAGTTCTCTCAAAAAGCCTCTTTCTCTGCAATATTACCTGCTTAACCTCACCTCCTTCCAGGATGAATGAGACTCTTAATAGGCCAATGGTCGCAGTGGAGATTAAATCCTAAATTACCCCTCGGAAAGACAAGTGTTAGGACATCCAAGACAGCCCCCACTCTCACCTCTAGCCCTAATTCGGCTAAAATGCCTAAATTACTGGCCCTATTTCACTGCTTCATCCCCCAGTTCTCTATACAGCAGACCTTTACCTGTCTTTCCTAACCGGTCCATCTGAGCTAAGGATACCATCTTGTGCTCGGATCAGGAGGGTTGTCAATCAGCTGTCCGAGCTGCCAGAGGCATATCACAGGAGGAGTTAAAGAGGAGGCGGAACAGAGCCTGTGATGTGATGGGCCGAAAGGAGAGTGATTGACAGGTTAAGCCTCCATTTAATTGTCCACACCTCCTTACATTTCAACAGCTTGTAACAGCGGAGGTTAAAAACACAACTCTATAGACAAAGACATTGCTTTCGGCTGTGTGCGGAATCTTTACAAAAGGACCGCTTAGATGGCAGGCAAACATGAAAACTGACACTATTTGACCTTGTTTACTTTTTTACTATACATAGTTCATCGGTGCTTGCTATTAAAGAAAGGTCTTTGCCTCTTATTGTTCAATATTTGTTCTGGTAACATCTGCTTTTCACCATATAATCCATTTCTGCTGAATGAAATCAAACTCCGCCCCCAACATTAGCAGGCAAATGCTTTAATCTGACTATTTTCTTAATCTGATTCAAAATTGCCTTGCGCATATGCGCATTGGCATGATGCGTGTGTTTACATACATTTATTTGCATCTAATGAACTGATCAGTGGAGGAGACTGAAAAAAAAAGCTAAAAAAGCTCTTCTCACATGTATGCTAGCTTTAATTTTATATATGCCATCAAGGCAAAAACAACAATTATACTCATGTTAATGCCAGTAACATTATCACGGTGGCTTTCACTGGTTTTGAACATGGCGACTGCACTGTAAAAATCTCTTACTTACGGTAACAATATTCCACATGATATTTTTGAGTAGTTTTTATAGCTTGTTTTCTTTAATGGAATCTAACTGAATAAATCATGTAAAATCTCCTAAATTATTTAGTCTGACACAATAATTTTTTAATATTTTTTTAGTGAAATGTGACTTTTTATTTTAAGTTGTCTCTCAAAAGTGTGGTTTTCAGTGAACGGAGTGACTTGTTGTACAGTTAAAAGACTGTGCTGCTACTGCACTGGCATTAGCAAAGCTATTGCTCATTGAACAAAGCAACATGCTCATTAGAACATGCAGTTATCCACAACCTAACTATAAGCTCTCTTCTGCACAATAACAATCAAAACTTCAAAATAACTGAAACTCTTTCAAATGTCAAACATAACTGAACATTAAACATTAACAGATGTTTCCCTTAACTCAAAAACACAAAATAACACTTAATTTCAATATTTACTCGCTATTTCCAGTTATATGCAAAGCATGCTGGGAACTAATGATCACAAATGGTGTCTCTAAATAAAACTGCATAATTGAACTAATTCTCTTAAAATAAGTAGGTAGCCTTCTTTCCTTAATTTTATCAGATTAATCGGTTCCTCAATTCAAGCCTCAAAACTGCTTAAGTTTCCTTAAAAGAAAAACAAAACAAAAAAAAAACAAAAAAAAACCAAGGAAAGTGTATCTCCTGGTTTTATTAGTAAAGTGTTCTCAATACTTTCTATACAACACTGAATAACAATTTCGTTAATAAAATATACACACTATTTTTAATTATCACCTTAATTTTTTTAAAAATGAAAATTACAAGACCCATGATTCAGTGAACTGCGCATGCGCTGAAGTTTTGTTCAGAATACATGTAATGCACATGTAAATATGTAAATCACATTGCAAAGTTTAGGGTTCTTATAAAGAGAAATTTCAGAATCCGAAATCAGATTGGATTTATTAAAATTGGCACATGTTCAGAGAAATGAACCTAGAATGGCTTTCTTATTGTTATTTCTTGATAGCTGGACTAGAAGAAAAAATATTTTAGGATTTAGAAAATTACACACTTCAGCTTTAATTGCGCGATTAGATTTTCTTAAATATTTCCTTTTTATTTAAAAAAGGAACAATGACCACATGTGACTTGAAGATATTACAAAAAAAAAAAAAAAAGATTTTCATCTGTACAGAAATGTGTAATTATTTACCAACAATGCAATGAATCCTCATTTTATCCCTGACAGGCGATTCAGTTTGAAGAAAAGTGCTGCCAATCTCATTTGACCCAGCATTATATTTTGCCTGTGACAATGAGAGTAATAGAAGATATTGATTGGCAGGGCAGTTAAGTTGTCATTGCCGCCATTTAATGTGTCACGGGGAGCAGTTAAATTGTCAGAAATCACTGAAGGACTCCCTTCATGCTTGATATTGCTCCATAAAAGTCTTCCACATGTAAATTGGAGGAAATTTTGAGAATGTCATCATCTGTACGGACTATGGCACTTATTTTCTCCAGTTAAAGACTGAATTATATTTGTTGTCGTTCCTTAAATATAGTTATTGAAAGATGCTTTTTCCATCCAGTGCCAGATATGTTTTTGTTGAAATCTTACCAGTTGACATGTACATGCTGGCAGATCTTGCCCAGAGAAGCTTTAATTCATTAGTGTGTGGTCTGTTTCTTAGAATGGGCGGCTGTGCTGCTCTGTGTGTATGGTCAGCATTGGGGTCCGTGCTAAAGCGTGGGTGGTAAGGAGCCTCCGGCATATTGGCAACCAGTTGGGCCGTTTGTAGCCAAGTGCGCTGAGCCTGTGGCTGTTTGCTGGGCAGAAGGAGGTCCGCTGTGGCTCTCTTCGAGAAGAGCAGGGTACAGGCCACGCTCCACAAACTTGAGAGAGCGGTTTCTGGTGTTGCTCCTGTCCACTGGCTGTTTGCTGAACCCTTGATAACCTCAGCTCGCTCTTGTGTGGACTCAGTGAATGATGCAATAATCAATACTCACTGGAAACACAGGGTCCGAGGAGAGAAGCCTGCTCAATCAGCAGTTGGTGGGAAGAGACACGGTCGTGAGTGTTTTAATCAGTGTAAACACATTTCACCTCGTCTGTCTTATAATGGATTATTCCAGAGCGTATTTTTGCTAGTATTGATATTCAAATGACTAGTTCTTTCGTGTAATACAGAACAAAAGGACTGTTTGGTGTCATAGCGTATACTTTAAAACTGCAGTGTGTCATTTCTGTTTGCTTGCAGTACCAAACCAAAGTGCAAAAATAACAAGACTACATTTTCTAAATGAATAAATTTACCTGTGCAGAACTCACTGCCACTGTAGTATTCTAAACGGTTGGCAGGGAGTTGCTATGGTGTTCTGGGTGGATGCTTACTGATTAAATAAATTAAAAAAAAAACAAAAAAAACTTCCAAGTCTGTATGATATTTTGTGGGTGTTTGCAACAAACCTCTTAAAGGTTAGAATACGCTACACAACTAAAATTGAAACAGATTTTAAAGGGGTCATGAACTGCATTATTTTATTATTTTATAATGTTTCCTGGGGTACACTTATAATGTTAGTATGCTTTTTACATCAAAGATTTAGAAATAAAATGCATTTTTTCTATACCTGATTTTAGCCCTCTGATTTGAACGCTCTGTTTTAAGGGGTGTGTCTGCTGTGAGATTTCAGTGTAAACGCCCACTGCTGTGATTGGCTAACAGCGTTCCATATGGAAATAGCTAAGTATTACATGTGGAATTCTCTCGAAAACTTTTAGCACGTTTTTACAATTACAGTTCTCAAGGTTTACTAATCGTGAAAAGTGTTGATTATAGCATTATATTTAGATTGTGGCATGAAAGGTTGCAATGATGAGCATGTAGAGTACATGTTGAGTACATGAATGCAGGGATCTCATCATTGTAACTCGATTTCTGCACACTAACGAATGCTTTCATCATAACTAACAGTACAAACACAATGTAAATAAGAGATTAGTTGATTCTAACGGGAGTTTTGGTGAGAGTCCAGAACACTCGCGCTGTTTGATTGACAGTTCCAGCGATTGTAAAGGGAGCGTTCTTTGATCGCTTTCTAATTTAACTGACTGTAGGCCTACATGAATCATTACATATCAGAAATCACTGGTCACTGGTGATTTTGGTTAGACATGTACACATAATCCGTACATATCAAATGATCTGTAACAAAGTAATAGTGACACAGTAAAAACTTTTTTACTCACATAAGTGTGTTGTGCCTTTTCTGTCGGATCCGATATAGAAGGCACAGCATCGTTTTTAAATTTCAGGCTCTCTGCAAATTCAATGCAGCTACTGTGTTTTTCCACAACCTGATACTGCACAACATTTTTACACTCTTCAAAGGCATGTTTATCACTTAGTTGCTCGATCCAGTGTTAGCGCCATGTCTGTTATTTACTCACTACTTGTCATGTGTGAATCAGTAGGCGAGACTACTGAACTTTAGGGTTAGTGATGTCACCAACCCAAGAAGAAGCTTGTTGTAGTCCCTACCAGCCGTTTGTTGTAGTCCTTAAAAAGCGATTTCTGTAAAAGAAAATATCTCCCTTTGCATTGAACTTTGAGCATCGTAACTTTGCAGATGTTGTTTATGCTCAAACAGCAACATTACATGCTAACTAAAGTTAAAAAGGTGAAATCATAATCAAGGACCCCTTTAAAACACTAGACTTCATACACTTGCCATAAATGGTTACAGTGTAAAATTGGCCGTCATACACTAAGCGAAATGAGGATCACACACAGGTCGTTCATACACAACAAACTTGTGCAGAAACATGTGCCACATTTCTAGGAG